>CAJNOI010000120.1:102101-121859 GCA_905250115.1 Adineta steineri
AAAATAAATAAAACTCTTATCGATTCGGATACAAGTCCAAAAAAATCTTATTTTGTCCATGCATAATCCACACCCTAGGCCTCATTTACGCTATTGTATATTTATTGAACGACTAATCTAAGAGTTTATTGTTCAATCATTCGATTAATCATAATAATCTGGTGCAAGCTTAAGTGTTTGTATAAGAACTGGATCGTGAGTAAGAAATAGTCTTGCATTCGGTACAGAAGCTAATTGTTTTAATCGTTGAATTGATTCAAGTGCAGCTTTATCATCTACTGATTCACCAGGTAAAATCTCTTTTTCATAATTTTCCATTAAATCACCAGCATCACCTGTCATAATTATTATTGCTCCACTTGGTAATTGAACACGAACTGATTGATGTCCTGACGTATGACCACGTGTTGATATCAGATCTAAGCCAGGTAGAATATTCATATCACCATTTACTAAGATCCAATCAGATTCTGGTCGACTATCATAGTCATCACGAAACCATGCACTACTTAACTTTTCTTGTGGTTGAAATCCATGCTCATATTCTTCATGTTGAATATAAATTTTAGCATTTGGAAAGTGTTTTAAATTTCCTGTATGATCAGCATGCATATGAGTTAATATAATATATTTAATCATGTATGGTTCAACATTAATTTGTGATAATTGATATCTTAAATGATGTACTGGAAGTACAACTGGAGCTGGCTTCCAACCACGATCCAAAAAATATTTTTGCACTAATATTGGATCATCAATTTTTGCTTCATCTATACCACAATCGACAAGTATCCAACCGTCAGTTGTATCGAGTAAAAAGGCAGTAATAGGTTCACTCATAATAATATTTGCACCAAGGTTACGAGTTGACACTGTTTTAGGAATAATTTCAAATCCACATAATAATACATACAGGCGTCGGACAGATGATGTTATAGTTGAAATATATTCCGACATTTCTTTCTAGAATGAAAGATAAGAAAAGCAATGAAATTCATCTTGAGAGTATCGGTTTATGGAGTTTCATCTTTATACTCACACGCTTAAACAATTTCACGTAGTACGTCTCATCGATTTATCCAACTAAAAGGTTCTACAGAGGGTTCTACATTCTATCTTTGATGCTATCAAACACTGTACACATGCACATGGTAATTGACCGATAAAAGTAGAAAAGAAAAAAATACGAAACTTTATCACATGTCTTGTTGAGAAAAAGCGCAAATAAAATCAGTTGAATCAACTTATGGTCGGATCTCAGCTACAGTATATAAAAATAGTTATTTAAACACCAACGATTATTTTTGATAACTCCTTAATATTTCGGCAAAATCTATTCAATAAATGCCTCATTTGATAAGGAAAACGTTTCTCTATACGTTGGTATAATTTAGTTGGTGCAGAAAAGAAAAACAAAAATTAATTCTTTCATTCTGTCGCAGACTACATATATGACAAAGATATATAGAAAGAAATGTTTTTTTCTCTACACCGACTAATACATTTGAAAATATAGGATCTTAACTACTTTAAATCGATTAGTAATCGTGCAGCCTAGCATATCATTTAGTAGAGAATGAAATTCTCTAAAAACATATTTAGTGCAGTTTTTCTTATAAAAAAGTCGAGATTAATAAATGTTCTACACAAAAAAAACCGATAGTACTGCAGGTTCATCACATCATCATTATCATATATGGAAAGAACGGAAAAAAATTTTGATTTGATGAATGTCTCGCTACTGAATGCGAGAAAGAAAATATGAAATATAGATGGCGGGTTTGGGTGGGGTGTGCGTGTCGGTATGGTTTAAGTAAAATAACTATACTTCCACACTCACCGATATATTTTAAAAAGTGCATCGAGTTTTTGATGAAAACATGTAATAAAGATGTGTTACTTTTATTATGTTAGAAACAAAAATCTAAGAAATAATTCAAGTTTTTAATATATCGAATAATCGACTTTTGACGTTACAAAAAATATTTCATATCCGTTTAAGAATTAGTTGCTTTTAATGAACCAACTTCTATCCAATATTTGATATAACGTTGTATAAGTTGTTGGTCGATTGGTGGACAATTCTGAAGTATTGCTGTACGCCGAATTGTCTTTTCCAAGCTGAACTGACCAATGTGACATATTTTTCCATTAGCAAAAGTCTTCTCGAAGAAGGCAGCAAGTGCATAAGCTGGATTCTTAGGATTGCCAAGGAGTTGATGAATCCATTCTTCGGTAGGCACTACTTTGAATTGAAGACCAGATGATTTCAAATATTTGATCAATTGTGACCAAGTGATAACATGTGGATTCTGAATGTGGTGTACACGGTCGGAAGGAGGGGTTGCTCGTGCACTCGAATTGATAGCAATGTCAACAAGACAGGCCGCTCCGTAATTTACTGGTATCCAGTTAATTTGTTCACCATCTTCGGGCAACATACCCATCTCACCACATCCCACACAGATCATCAATGAAATCATTTCATGAGTATTCCATACGCCACTTTCACTATCACCTGATATCTGTCCAAATCGATAAATATCGACAGGTACGCCTAAAAAATGTCATTAGCATTGAACAATAACACGTTTCTTATCATAATTTTCTAGTTGCAACTTACTCCATTGATTCATCGCTGCCCAACAGATATGCTCAGCGGCATATTTTGATTGTCCATAGCCATTAGGAAGAGCAATTCCTTTTAGACGAGATAAAGGTTCTTCTTTAACTTTGTCGATGACAACGGAACCTGCTGCGGACACGCTTGAAATGAAATGAAAATGCATTGGTACTTCTGACAAAGAAGTTGCTGCAAGCTTGAGAAGTTGATAGAGTCCTTTCAAACATTCTCGATCAAAATCGTTGATAGTTAAGTTAAAATCCATTTTCCAAGCCGAATGAATTATATCAGTAACTTCACATTGTAGTTGTTGATAGATGTTTGTCGTTTGACCAAGCTGGTCATCATCGAAATTCGTTGATAAAATGATGATACGTGTCTTATCATCTAATACTGCAGTATCTTGTTTCCGTGATTCCATATCAGTTCGAAGACGATTATGTGCATCAGGACCGCGCAGAAGACAATAAATTTTAGTTACTTGTGGTTTATTCAGTAATTGCAAAAGTGTTTGACTTCCGAGAGAGCCATTGGCACCTGTAATTAAAAAGATACGTTTTCCAAGATGATCACTATTTGTGATTTGACGTTTATTATTTGTATGTGTTGCCATCAGGTTAATATATTTATCAATAATTTCTTCTGTTTGTTGATAATGTTGAGGATCATCTGATTGTCGAGTTTGTTGATTATTTACGATCGCGAATAGTTGATCTGTTAGAGCAGCAATAGTTGGATATTCAAAAATAAAGTTCTGATCAAGAAAACCAAATTTCTGACACAATTTATTTCGTAATTGTAAAGTAGTCAGTGAATCAAGAGAGAGATGATATAATGATTGAGAATGATTATTAAAATTCTCGATTGGTTTATGAAGAACTTCGGCTACTGTTTCTTGTAAATAATCACAGATCTTTTTTTTAGTCCACGATTCTTGTTGATTATCATGCGGATTATTATAATCAAAATTAGATTGATTTAAGAATTGTTCGTAGATTTGTTCAATTTCCGAGTGATATTCATTATAAACTTGTTTTCGAAGAATATTACCTTTGTTTGTCACTGGAAGATGTTTATCCAAGGGCAAAATTTTAATCAGAGCTGGTGCTATGTGTGAATGTGTAGGTGCATTTGTATTGGCATTTTCAACAGCCGCCAAAATTTGTTTTTCTATTTGACTATGTTCAAGTTTAGATGCTTCTTTACTATTCAGTTCAATTAAAACCGAACAATGTAAACGTTGATGACCAAGAACAACAGCATGCTCGACGACTGGACATTGTTGAATAGCAAGTTCTATTGGTAAAGGATTTGTCTTTTCGCCAGATATATGCACTAAAACATCGTCTGCTCGACCTTGAACAATATAGTTACCGGATCTGACTGGTTCCTCCTTAAATAAATCTCCAATAGAATAGAATTTTTTCGATTTAAACTCCGGTGCAAGAAACGGATCTTGAGAGTTGACAACTAGTTCATATATTTGATTATCAGAATCCAATGGCAAAAAATTGAGATTTGATTCACGTCCTTTTAGTTTTCGAAGTGATTGCCACTGATCTTTGTTATCCGTTTCATAACCGCTGACGAGAATGAATCCTGTTTCTATTAAAACAAAGATACGCATTTAGTATTTTTATTTTCATAATTCTAAATGAGGGTGCATCAACATTGGCTACTCATTTTTCGTTCTTGGAGTATGATCTTCCTTGAATATGAACTTTAAACTTCTACACTATTAACAATAATCAAGGGAAAGAAAAACACATAATATCGAATGAGGCGTGCCTTTCGCTCTTTTATACAAACTCTTTAATAAATAGTCAAAAATAAATCTGAAATGGAATAAGTTTTAAGTTACCTGTAGAACCAAAGCCTATAATGAGTTTGACTCCATGTTCTGTTAATTGTTTGCAAATATCAGGTGAACAAGCTGCACCAACTGATAAGACGAATCGAAGACGAGCTAACCTCTTAAATCCGTTGTTCTCGTCTTCTTTTAACAACCGTAGAAGTTGTTGAAGAAAAAGTGGAACTGTACACATCTTCGATACTTTTGTATATTCAATACTCTTAATTATTTGTTTGGGAGTTGGCGGAAAGATGTCTCCCAATGGCAGCGCACATGCTGCACCCACATAGAACATAATAAATGCTGTTCCAAATCCAGCTACGTGAAATCTAAAAATAAATACAATTGATAGAAAAATTCTTATTCTCAAAAAGAGTAAACATTCTAGTATTCTCTTTTGTATATTCGATGAAATACTCACAATGGTAATAGAAGAAGCACAAGATCATCATCAGACCAAAATCGATCATCCATTTCAGAAGCGAAACTCTCAAACCATCCAAATAAATATCGAGTTGTTAAACGAATTGGTTTTGGAAATGATGTTGTTCCAGAACTAAAGCAAACAATAAATTTTTCATCTATTTGTGAACTATTGATTCTTACCTATGAAAAATAATACAAATTCGATCAATTTCATTCGTATCAATTTCCGGTTTAAATGAAGATTCTTTATAGTCAAGAAGTTCACTAATGTTTAATTCTTCCATTCGATGAAGATTAATAGTTGAATCAAAGGTTGTAGCGACAGATGAAAATGCTTTAGAATAGAATAAATATGATGCATTCGACTTTTCGAGTAAATGTTTAATAGCAGCATCAGAATTTCTGATACTCAAAGGAAAGACAACAACATTAAGCTTGAATAAAGCATAGATGGTCAAAAGATAATCGACATCACTATTGGCTAGTAGACAAACAACTGGATTTTTATTTGTTTCTTTTTGATGAATTATATTAGAAAATCTTTTAGCTAAATGATTGGTCACTTCATTGAACTGCTTAAAAGTTAATGATGCATAGCTATCGGATTGATTTTTCTTAGGATAATAAAGACATTTTTCATCGGATCGATTCTGGGCATGTTTCTGTAACATATCGGCAATAGATGAAAAGCGAAATTTGACAGACATATTTTTGACAATAAACTCTTTATCTAAAATCAAATGAACATGAAAGAATAGAAATAGATGTGACGTGACTGTGAATGTGACGGAAAGAATAGAGGGAAGATGAATCGACAGGCACACTCAATATGATTTACACTAGCTCTCTGTATTGAGGCAGCTATGAAATAATAAGAATATATCATGCATTTTCTTAAATTTCATCACCGGTTATCTTTTCGTATTCTAATTAGACACTATGGTGTTGCTAATGATTCTTCTAATTGATCGTTTATTGCACAGGTAATGATATTTTATAATTGATCTTCTATTGCATAGCTAATGATTCTTTTAATTGATTGTCTAATGCATAGGTAATGATTCTTCAAATTGATTTTTTATTCTATCGCTAATGATGCTTCTAATTAATCACCTACTCTATAGCTGTAAGAGAAAGAGTAGTAAGTAAAAAATATGAAAATCATTAGAAAATCTTATTTCAATCTGAAATAAAACTAAGGGAATCGAGCTTTCGTGGTCGGACTGAACACATCGTCAAGGATGACAATCTAATATCATCTATTGTATTTATATAACAAGTAGAAAAAAAAGAAAAAAATATTTTATTTAAAAATCAAACTGATATTTTACTTAAAGAGTGAATTACTCCAGCTGGTTCCGACGTTTTTTTGCTTCATATCTTGGCTGTAAGTAGAAGTCAATGAGACTAAGAAACTCCTACAGGCGGTTTTCTGAATAGTTCTTTTGTATTCTCTATATAAATAGCTGACGTTATGAAATTGTATAATAATATTCATACCCACCCACACCCACACCCACCCTCAAGATGAAACAGATTTCATTTTATAACAGAATATTTTGTATTGTAAAAATAGTTAATTATTTGATTGTATTCAATCATTTCACTGGATTCCATTCAAAGAATGGTATCTTGATATAGAGATGTTTTTATTTAAAAAATTTACGAACAAAAGATAATGTCAAATCAAACCTGTTTTGACAAGTATCAGTTCGTAATAGTTGTCATTTAAAAATAGTTTATTAAAGTAAAATGTGACATGAATGCGTTTATTCATCATTATCATCATTTACATAATATTCTTCTGTTTCTTCTGTATCTTGTTCATCTTCTTCGTTAAAAATAGATTCGTCTACTGTGGGTATTGCTGTACCACCCCTGGTGTAAGCGGACTAAAATAATTATCATATCAGAATAATTCAAATAGTATGTACAAAAATAATACTATACATACGCGCTTTATATGAAATACTAAATTCAACATTCCAATCGTCACTGGTACTTCTGAGTGTAACTTCTGTAGCTCTCCTTTGATTGATGTTGCACATACATATTGCCGAATTTTTACCCATTTTTTACCACTTGCACATCTATATAATGTAAGAGATATATCAAAAGCAGTCAATTAAAATATTAATAATCAGATTAGCTTGAGCTATTTTAGAGAAAATGATTTAGTTTATGATGTTGTATTTTAAATAAAAGATATATGACAACAACTGTATTCGACAAGGTAAAATGACGCAAGTAAAAGTTGCATTAAATACATAAATATTTTAAAACTGTCACTATCAAGCGCATGACAATAATTTTTCAATGTGAAACATATCTATCACGATTGAAAGACTCATCAGTGACATTTATCTGATTGAACAAAACTTCATTAGATATATGCTAAGAGTGGTCAAATGAAAAATGAATCTCTACTATAATACTGATATAAACATACTTATCAAATAATGCGTTTGTACGCGTTGTTATGCGATGAAGTTTCTTCATAACTCGTGATAATTTGTAGTTGTCTGCTGACGTTTTTTCTTCTGGACCAAGACCATTTAATATACCCTGAATAATGTCCAAATCATCCACTAGAAGAGCACAAGCTTCTTTGTTTGATGTAACTGTTTCGACCCTTTCCTTGCCATATTGAATGAGCTTAATAATTGTTAAAGGGTTTAGCGGAATCGACATTCTTCACTATCTAGAAAAATCTTTAAATAAAATCTGACAAATAATATCAATATTTTACAGATATCAAAGGCTTTTTCCAATAGTAACGAAGCGTTTCTCACAAAAATAATCTATACACATATGATAAACGCAATAGTGTTCAAGATCTCTTGTGCTCCTATGTCTTTAGATAGCGATCACCACTGTAGTGACGACAAAATAAAAGAAATATCAATAAAACATTTTTTTGAACGATTACTAACTTAAAAATTGTTTGATTGTACAGTCCAATGTTTGAAAACTCTTATTAATCATACATTGTTAAATACATAATCAGTTAAATTTCGTGCGGTGGACGTTAGTTGCAAGTTCTTACACAAAAACTGATTTCAAGTCTGATTCTACTCATTAATCAAGATGACATGCTGTTTTACAGAGAATTTACATAAAATATTTTCGTAAGTTCTAACTCCTTGCATTCGGAACAGAATTAGACTCCTACTAAGATCTATATGCCTAAAATATTCGTATGCTGACAAATAGACAAGGACTTTATACTAAGAAAAATCGGAGTTTAAATTTAAGAGAATACAGACATAAAAAAAAAGAATTCATTATCACCATGAGATTGCGTATTTAGAAGGACTGAACGAAACTTGTTAAGGACTATTAATTAAATACTATGTCTCGTATGATACTGTAGCGTCATGATTGCAATATTAAATAAATCCGAAATTAAGAATGTAACGGTTCTATAAAAGTTCATCTCCATATAGAAATCTGTCAATGATTTGATAGACATTACATTTTTATTCTGTCTGCGTGAGGCTCCTATTCTCAGTAAAATATTAAAATGATACATACTTCTTTTTATCAACAGTGATACGAATAAAAACTATCGTTCTTTACTTCGTCTTTTATTGTTATATTTTTATCAGTACAAGCACATGTCTTATCAAAAAACAAATCTTTCCAACATAGTTGTCACATGTAAAGACTACCGAAAAGATATTGTCCTTCTCGAACACTATTCTCTGAAAACTCTAATTTATTTGAAATGAACTTATTCAGGGGAAACGGAACTACAAGAAGCAAGAATTTTGTCTATACTATTTAGATCTTCTAAAGAAATCGAATTTTTCATTAAACTGAAAATAGTATACACTCTAACTATCATTCAGTTGATAGACCCTGACATTCTAATGCATGTCTCAAAAGTAATGGACATTGTAGTATTTTTAAGATTTCTTCTCAATTTAAGCATTTTTTTTATCAAAAAATGACATATGAAATTCTCTACAAAATTCTGTACGATTAGGTTTAAAAACTTGTAAATTAAAGGCATAAAAAAGTTATGGAAAGTAAAAGATTGAATAATCGTACTTCATTCTTGCACATTACCGCTTATTTTACATGATTTTTTTTATACCAAATACTTTATTATATTAATTCATTTTCAAAAAGTTTCATTGACATAGGCTTAGAACTGAAAACAACTTCCATTTATTGATTAAAATTTTGTTTAATATATTAATGTGAATTATAAAGTATTATTTTTGTAATCAAAAACATTTCAAATAGTTATAGAGATATGTAAAAGAATATGAATGTAACCATATAACCACAAAATAATAAATAAAAGTACAGACAATGAAAGAAACAATTCTAAAGCATGAATTTAGATTAAAGATTTATGAATCGAATATATATTTTTATGTTGATTTACCGATAATGCAAAAGTAATATCGACAAAGATATATTCTCAAAGGATTTTTTCACTTATTTTGTAACTATTCATGATTTATTTTCATCATAAACTTCTTTCAAATAAATAAATTAAGAAAAAAACATCAAAATACTCTTCGTGACCTATTTCAATATTTCATTCCTTTACTTTTCTACTTATATTCACATATATAGATATTCTAGAGTATATATACAGTTTACATAAATTTCTTTTCATATAAATCGAAAATAAAACGATGGTCAGTATTAAAAAAAAGTGATTAAAATGCATTAAAAGTTAAAAAAACAAATTTATAAGATTACTGTCTAATGATAATAATATAATAATAAGAAAAAAAATGAATAAATGTTTTGTTTTCTATGAAAGTCTTTTCCTCATCGAAAATCAATTACCGGAATTATCGTATTTTGATGACTTCTTGCATTTTTCTGTAAGTCTCGTGGATGAATGGGTACTAGCATTTATTTTATTTTTTGCATAGCAATTACTATTGTTGATATTGAATATCCATGCAATACAATCTGGATATTGCTCACATAATGTAGCACATGCTGCTGATGAGTGTACTTGTGCAGGGTGACTGTGAAATAGAAAAGATGAATTGTATTATGAACTATGAAATTAAGAATTATTTCATTTAAAACATTAATTATATCTTTTTTAAAATTATGAGAATTGACATACTCTTGTGAGTAGCTGCTCGTTTCATGCTTGAGAAAGGTTCCGCGAGTTCTTCTTCAAAATCCTTGTCATTGTAACTACTCATTGCATTAGTTTGGCTTATGATAACAATACCAATAAGAATGAAAGCAATGATTGAGGATTGCATTCTTTGCAGAAACTAAACAATAAAATACATATATAAACATTTGTATAATTATATAGAATATTTTACCTTAGCGTATATGAGAGTTGTAAAATATAAATGAAGATTACATGATTTTCGATAGGAACTTATATAGAGAAGATTTTTTCATTGGCTTGTTGTTTATTTTGATGGAAGAAAAATATTTATTGCTTTTAATAATCACTTTTATAATAAGATTCATATTTTTGATGCTCATTGCTACATCTCATCATGAAATTGGTGCGAAATAATTGATAACAATACAATGTTGTCTTGAAGCAAAACAAGAGTCAAGCAATTATAAAATACAGAGTGTAGTGTGTTTATCAGATCTTGACAAAAAAAATTAGCAATTATCAATTTGATAGTAGCTGCTGTCCATTACTGTTTAGCTGGCCTCCGAGTGCGAATTTTCAGAAAAATAGGAATCCTTAGAGGATTGTTTTTGACTAAAAATAGGATTTTCTATAAAAAAATGGCAGAAATATAGATATGTATTATTTTTGAGAAAACATATAATTTTGCTAGTTTTGATACTCCATATTTTTCCTTTGATAGAATCAGCATAAACGATTACACTTTACTTACAGTCGTTCTGTAATTCTTTGCTATCAAAATAGTCATTTAAATCAAATGGTGTTTGAACTTTCGATTATGACATGGTTTATTCACATTTCAGTAAATAACAAAAAAGCAAATCGTAAACTTTCAAAAATAAATAGCGAAAAAGCAAACAAATGCTTTTCTTATAATTAAACTTGATAAATAAATAAATAAATGCTCATTTAAATTTATACATGAACGCTTGGAAAATAAATATCAAATCGTACCTTCCATATACCGGGTGAGTCAAAAGTTTTGCAACACTTTTGCCTCACCCGGTATATGCCGCATGTATCTGCAAAAGCGTATTATAAAAATACGCACATTTGTATATAAGTGAAACTGCGAAAAAACGTTCGAAAGACACATGATTATTTTGTGTACATTAGTTTTATCTTTTTGACTATTGAATCATTAGAGAATTCGTCGATGCTGTGAAAATACAAATAGTATTACGTACAATATATATCGCCATTTTACGAGTATTAATTGAAAACGTTTATATATGTGCATATATATATTCAATCTGTTTTTTTCTTATGTATAAAGGCTGATTTTATCAGTACTCACTAGCTTGTCAGTGTGGAATTCGACTAATACTCTATGAATAATCTTTTATTTTCTCATATTTTTGTAAAATCAGTTACATTTCTCTTTTTTTCGATAAAATATAGGTAAAATAGGAAAAGCAATCGAAATATAGGACAAATTAAAGGATTCTTCAAAAATATAGAATTTAGAGGAAAAAAAGGTCGAATCGCAGCCCAGGCTGTAGCCGCTGGCATCTATCTGAGTAAAAATTAAATTTTCGTTTCTATATATTGATCTTTATTTAACTAGCAATATTGTTAATGATTCTCTGCTAATCTTAATTTGATTTTTTCATTTGTGTTTTACACGCAATATGAAAGAATATAACAGTTTGTGACTAATATATTCAAATAAAAATATTTTTCAATCTGGAAAAAAATTTCTTTTTCTAAATTTTCCAGCCGACGACGACGACGAGTGAAAAAATTTTAATATCTTACGCCACTAAATGAGAGACTGCTTAAGCAGAAGTAATTACTGTAGAATGAATATGTCAGGTATTCTCAATATGGTTACCATAATGATGAGTGATGACATAATCATACATTCATATGAGTTTGTATATAATTGTTAAAGCATCGATCACTGTGAGTATTTATTTGTTAGTTAGTGAGAATATTAAATATATCAATAATACCTGTTACAATATCATGATAGTCTTTCTCTCAGATAAAATTTTATTGTTTTTGATGGATATTCCATCTTTAATTAAAATATCAAGCTCTTAAATGCCGCGTTATTCACTGACGTCATCATTTTAACTTGAAGTTTTCTAAAATTAATACATCAAATTATCATTTCTAGTTCAAAGGAAAGTTTTATTGCATTACATGAATATGTCAAAGTGATCCCAAGTCGAAGAATTCATACACGAGTACTTATATTGTTTGAATACTCGTATGTTGTATTTGTTCATTTTTGATATATAAATTGATTTTTGAGAAGTAAAAGTTGAGATTAGTAGATTTTTATTTATCTTTTTATCGATTATTATTTTATTATTGTCGCTGATCTATCTATAAATAAAATGAAAACAAGCGAAAAAAAGAATTTTTTGCATTTCATTAACTATTTATAAATCATATTAATAAAGAAGATTTTATTGTAGGAATAGAATAAAATCGTAATCTACACCGAATACAAATATCTTGAGGGTGTGGGTGTGGGTGTGGTTTTATCTTCCCTTAAGTCGTATTGAACATATGTTGTTGTTAAAATAGATACTAATCTGTATGTAGAAACTATACGAATGATGAAATAATGTATCAAAATAACTTGTTAGAAATTTTTTCTAATAAATACTTCAGACATAGCTGTTATATTTTTTGCGGTATTTGTGAATATTCTTATTTAAAAAGAAAACTTCAAAATCATGTTTGTAATGATGGACTGATGTATCTAATATTATAGAGAAGTTTATGTTCAAATTGATTAAAAGAAATGGAGCACATTGATATTTTTTCTTCGCTAGATGTCTGTAGCATAACAACCATGTCCGCGGTAGTATAGTGGTTAGTATCCCCGCCTGTCACGCGGGAAACCGGGGTTCGATTCCCCGCCGCGGAGTAATATTCTTTTTTTTTTACAGGTAACACATTTTTTTCGAACCGTGAAAACGAAAAATTGGTACCTTTTTTTTCGGATAAATTTTATCAAATAAATTGTACATTCAGTGATGTGCGTACATAATTTTATATGTCATTCAGCAGATTTACTTAAATAAGAAAAAGAATATCAGCAGCGTGGCGCAGTGGAAGCGTGCTGGGCTCATAACTCAGAGGTCGGTAGATCGAAACTACTCGCTGCTACTCTTCTTTTTTTTTCTTTTCAGTTCAGTCTAATCATATTTATATATGACATAATCAAAGTAGATTTTTAGTGAATTGGCGGATTGCATCACACTTTTGTTTCGTCAACAAACGCTGACATCTACGAACTTCTGTTTTTTCACATGAGTTATGAATCATTGTATGTACATAGTCATACGTCTGATGTAATCACATTTCTTTTGTGGGTAAAAACCAAGTTTATATTTATATTTCACAGTGCAACATTCGTTAAAATATTTTTGAGTGAATAAGTTGCTGGTTAGACATGAAAGACGACTACTTTATTCCTTATGAATTGTGCGAAATGATTCGATGGAATGATCCCGTTGAACTCTCCGCTGCTCTGAATAGAAAGAGTCAGCCAGATGAACTTCATTTCTATGATTTATAACTTCTTCTAAAAACTACGATATTCTAGACTTTCATTAATATCAGTCATGATAATAGCTTATATTTGCTAAAGACTTGTCTTCCCTTTCATTCGTCCTACTCCAGCATAAATTATAAACTCTAACTGAATTACATTATCCATCCTCAGATGAGTGTAGAAGCAGATGAAAAACAAACACTGTTATCACTTTCACCCACTTCATATTAATCACGAAAGATTTTGACAAACATTGAAGAAATGACTTCAATCGTTCCGAAACATCTTGTATGATTTCGAAAAATAAATAAATATTGATAGTTGTTCAATATTTTCTTTCTCGCAGCACTAGATTTCTTTAAACTTATATCTATGGCTTTCCACTGATTTGAATACTTAGCAAATAGATGATGAAATATTTTCATAGATAAGCATCGATATGTTGAATGTTTATTACTCTAATCATACAACAAAATCAAATACAAATTGTATTTTTCAAAGTTCATTCATTTTTCTTTGTGCAATATAAAATACCAGTTGTATAATGGCCTTGTGTCACATAGCGACAGTTGGAATTGGGTGTATTGTTCGATTTAATCGAACGATTTGTACAGGATTAACCGTACGAGCTGGACCGACTGCTTGAATTGGCTTAATACGGTTTTTGAATGCAAAGATACAACAATGGGGGCGAAACTTAGCAAAGCAGAACTGACGCATTTCTTTGAACGTAAGTAGAACAATTGTTGAACCAAAAGTATAATTCAAGTAGACGATGAACGTGGTAACTGCATCAATATAAATAGAATAAGTGAGATTTAAAATAATTTGAAAGAAATCATAGAGAACCCAAGGTGACCATGTCAGAAGAAACCAAATAAGAAAAAGATGAAGAGCAAATAGAAGACGATGATGATTTTTCATGCCAACCTGTCTTCGTTGTTGACCACCTCGGATACATTTTCGATATAAAACAACGCTAATGACAGATAGACAGGATATTAAAATGAGAAAATACGGTACAAATGTGATGAGTAGATCGAATATTCCATAGACATCACGCGCATACCAAAGATCACATGTTCGTATTGCAGAAGGATCATCGAGATCAATTGTCGATGCTCCATTCTGCATGATAATCGGATAATAGAAGCAAGGAAACATGATAGCCACAAAGAGACCAATATAATGAAGATAAATAGCAAGTGAATAACTTTGATGACGACCTCGACGAAAAATTAAAGGTTTCACGACAAGAAAGAAACGTTCGATTGAAAGTTGTGCCATAAGAAAATTATTTATTTGGGTTGGAATATGGTCCAGATAGACGCTGAGTTCACATAATGGACTGCCAGGTGCAGGTAAACATCCATCGTGATAATAGAAGTAAAGTCTTATTGGTCCTTGTAGAACAGCGAGCAATACTTGAGCCATACAACTCAATAATAACGCATGACTATTTATATCAAACACTTTTTTCACCTGAAAGATGATGGTAATAACAAAAATGATGTTGAGTAGGATTCCAAGTGGAACAGTAATACAGCTCATACCAAATAGAATGCGATACATATAAATAAGATTATAGCCGAGATCATCTTTTGGATCGCATTTTGTTGCAATGAACGCTGTATTATTATTTGCTTTCATATACATAGCTTGAGTAATAAAAAAATGACTTTCCATTTACAGAAAAAAATAAAAATAAAGAATATTTTTTGTCTACTCTGGTAAAATAATCTCTGTGTAGAACTACGATGACAATATCGCTAGAAAAAAAATAAAATTCTTTCTGCGTAGTTCATCACTGTCGATTCATTTTATACGTCATACTGTTTCTCATTTAAATTAACTTCAAACACAATTCTCCCCTTATTAATAATGTATCTTTAGTAGATATTATAAGCATCATGCGGCGAACGCTTTTGTTCTCTTCGACGTATCTTCATAATGAGATTGTTATTTTTGCAATCAAAATCTCTATACATGTACCCAAGAATATATTATTTGTTATTTCTGAAGTGAATCATAAAGAAGAAAGTGCAAAGATCTTTTACTCTTTAGTCTGCAATATCATCGTCGAATCTTGAGGGTGGATGTGGATGCGCGTTTGAAGATTAAATTCGAAATGTACACCCACAAGATTTGCAATAAGTATGATCGAGTTGTGCAATAATTCGCCGTACCAACATGGAAAGAAACTTCTAGAGAACGAAAGAAAAAAAATTATTATTCTGTATTACAAAAGCAAATAATAATATTTATCTATAACTTTTTCTCACTGAAAGAAAGGTATAAAAGGACATGATCATGCATTTGTTTCTTTATTACAGTTGAATCATTATCATCGTACATTTGATCGAACTACAAGTGTAACATGAATGATGAAGACACGTTCGAATTTATTCCACTTATCAAATGCATTGCACCGACAGATGAACAACGCAATGATCCTGAATATATTCCACAATTGGAAACGGATTCAAATGCCAAGAATATTCTAGCCGAACGATTTGCATCACCGATATCAATCTTCGTTTACATGGGGAATTTAGGTGCTGGCAAAAGCAAATTAGCTTCATTAACTGCAGCTAGCTTAATAACTAGCATCACTGATCAAAAATTACAACCATTCAAAGGTGGTGATGATCCGAAAGGTATCACGCATGGTGTCTGGATGTGCGCTCGTCCTTTGAAAAATCCAAACAAAAAACGAGGCTCAATTTTATGGGTGGTAATGATGTGAAAACAAATAATAGTCTATACTTGTTTTGCATGATTGTAAGTTCTGTATTAGCTGTGGTTTTACGACCAGCTCGAATCGATCGTGAACAATGTGATCGTTTATACGTCGAATTATGTCGGTTTCAACGTATGCAATCTCCATGTATCTTACCATCTACTTGGCTTGTACCGTTGGAATTACCCATTTTAAAGTGTAATGATCAGGTTGTCAGTTCTGATCAATGGATCGAAAAAATATTTACCGTAGATGAGTCAAGCAATAATTTAGGAACAACACAACATAAAGAGTTACAAAAACGATATGATTTTATTCGGCAAACGCTACCAAAGATTGGTGTTGCCAATCTAACGTATTTACCGCATGAAATGAAAGATAATACTATGACATTGAAAACAATGAAAACAACAATGAATAGTAAATTATCGAAAGATTACCATGCATCCTTAACAGAAATGCTAAAGAAAAGATTGAAAAACAAGAGACAAACTTCGAACCAGATGAAATTAGTAATATACTTCAAGATGAACGTCATCGTCTAATTGGAGAATATATCAAGAAAATGAAGACTTTAGCTGCGGACAAGATTTATGGTTTAAATTCAACATTGTTATCATCAGAAAACTTCGAACAATCTGTAGACGCTGCGCAAGCCAAGCTAAATTCTTATACAGATCCAGAAGAATTATTTGTCAAGATAAAACATATTTACAAAAATGTTCAAAATGAAGAAGAACAGACACGTATCATCTCTGAAGAAACTGATAAACGATTGAAGACAATTATCGATCGTATTTGTCGTGAAGAAATGATTAAACAAGCAATTGATGGACAAGAATTGCAATGTGAATTAGAAAGATGTCGTACCTGTCATCGTCAAGCTGGTATTGTTAGTATTATTCATCAGTGTTCCAATGGGAGACAAGGTAATTTTTATCGTTATGACGATAATCGAATGGTTTGTGATGCATACAGAGACGTGACAAAGATTAGTGTCACATCCATACATTGTACTTCATGTAATAATCTACGGCGTTTTAAAAACTTCATCAACTAAATTAATCTTATTTTTAACATAATTTATATCAATCATCGTATAATACAGAAAAGATTTTTTTTAATTTTTTATATTGTTAAATTTCATTGTTGAATAAAGAAGAATCGAGAACAAGCTGAATCTATAAAACATTATGGAAGTCATGAAGATTCTCAATGTTAATCTAAAGCTGAGAGCAGATATTACGAAATATTTCAATCCATCTTGAGAATGTGAGTGTGTAAATAATCAGAAGAGACATTCACACATATACCTTCAATCCCTTATTTCTCTTATAAGATCTATCATTGTAGCTATGTCACAACTGGTTATGATAGCGTCTCGTACTTGTCGTATTTGAATAGAAAATAATGATGTGAAAACACATATTGTCACGCTTTAGTTTCCGTAAGAATGGAAATGTTGTATTTAATTACACGTTATTCATTTACCTACGTCACTTTTATCGTTCTGTTACTCACATAATGTGGATATCAAGAAAATTTATTTTTCGTTCTACGAGCTTTATTTATACTCTCGTGTGCAAGCAGAAAAAAAATTATTTTTTTTTGCATTTCTGTGTGACTAATATCGCCAAAAGCGGACTGTTTTTTTTTCTCATACTCCTAGAATATATCAAGAAGCACAAATAACACTATGAACATGCTTCAAATAAATGTTTTTCACCTTTTTTTTCTTTTTTCTTTCACTGAGTTATTCTGTTCTTCCTTGTGAGCTGTAGTGCGTGCAAAAATTATTTTATCATGCTTCATTAGTCGGTGAAATAGACATTTTGATCATTGAATAAAGTAAGTGTAACATTATAACGAAGATTCTTTCAGCATCATTTTTCTGATAGTATTAAACTTGAAAGTTCATTTCATTTGAATATTTTAATTCGAAATGTTTCGGTCTATCTTTTTATTGAAACTTGAGGATGATGATGGTGAATAGTGTAGTTTAAGAGAAGATACGCACTCTTATGTTCAATATAAAGGTAATAGCGTTGAATTTTTGTTGAGTTTTTTCATTAAAAAACTTAAGTAAATAAGATTTCGTTAGGTTTTATTCTGTTGCAAACGTTTATATTTTTAAATATGGTAGTCTTCATTGTCTCAATATAATGACACGGTAAAGAAATTGCATTTAAAAGCAAGACCAACATTAATAATAGTGAATTTTATATACTCTAAAAGAACTGACAAGTGTATACATCAATTCTTTGCTTGTCTATAGTTTTTCACAATAAAATGAAACTCGCGAAACACAAGTTCTGTTTCTAATTTTAAAAAATGTTTCAATTTTTTCAATCTTTAGCTAAAATCTTGATAGAAAAAATGACTGAAAATTATTGCGTGCAATTTTATTTCATTCTTTTTTTTATCTTTCTCTATTATACATAAATACGCTATGATAATGATGACAATAATTAAAATTACATCTATTTCATATTATATCTTATGTTAAAGTATTTGAGTGTAAACAATTGTACCACTACCTCCTTTCATCTCCATAGATGTGACAATTATCTTAGTAGTGTTTCACCTTCATTCAAAATATTAAAAGTTCTGTCGCGTTTGACATCTTAATGTGAATTGCTAAGGGTGAAATTTCAAGACAAGATAGATTTTTTTTCTTTCTTTTTTAGCTGAATGAAGAAATGATTTTGTTTTTAGTGTTCTTTAGACAGGTACACAGATTTTCTTAAGAAACGTTCAAGTTATTCTGTTCAAATTTCTTTAAACTGTTAGACCATTTATATGCAGCTTTGACAGACTAATTCTTTTTCTATTCAACACTGTTTTATTCACAAGAGTAAGTCGCAGATTCTCGTTTATTATAAAAAATAATGACCTCGATAGATATGCATAGAACTGAAATTTTCTATCTCTATATGTTTTTCTAGATGTTAAGTGCCAGAAGAAACTTACATGCATCTTATCCACCTGCTTACAACTGGCCGATGGCTACTCCTTATGTAAAACCACCACCAAAACAGCTATCAAAACGTCGTGCTCTTTTAGCATTACTTGTCAAACATTTTAGATCAAAAAAAATTTTACTAATTCTTCTTATTGGATTAATTTTGGCGAGTATTGAACTTGCTCTGGGTCAAAAATACAAGGGTCAATGTCCGTACCGGCCGCAAATTCCATTATTTCTTACAGTTCATGGCATAGTCAAATTCGTTGCTTGCTTCACAATAATTCTTGCCTATTTTCAAGCAAGATGCCTAGAAAATTTTAGATATTTCTTTGAATTAATGTTAATTAATATTGTAATACATATACTGTTTGGAATATTTTTCATAGTATGGTTTATACTCGGTAACGTGTGGATCTGGACAGTTGATACAAGTGTAATGCAAACTACTGACCAGACTCAGACTTCAACATACTGTGAAAATACACTCTATCAAGCAGC
>CAJNOI010000120.1:121959-179606 GCA_905250115.1 Adineta steineri
ATTTGAACACACTAGGAAGCTTTTCACCAATATGATAAAGTGTGTTCGATACAGTCACAAAATAAATACAGATTTCATCAACTATACATCGAACAAACCATCGACGTTCATCAATCCAAAACGAACTACGAAATGAGTTCATTAATTCATCAATTTGTTCCTCTGTCGTCAATCGAACCACAGATGTATTTGTCATTAAAAAGTGAAATGTTCTCAGTTTTGGTAAATAGTTACGTATGAGATCTTCCCATTGATAACCATCAATGAAATAGGAACCTGCTATTACAATCTTCAGACAATGTAAATTCGGTATATTCCGCAAAAATAAGATGATTTTCGATAGATCATCCACAGTAGTAAAAATCTTTAAACTGGTTAGTGTTGAAAAAGATGATGTTATACAATTGTCATCATCCTCCCAATAATCAATATGTGCGTGAAGATATTTGAGATAAGGTGTATACTGAAACAATCGATTGATCGAATTCAAACTTAATTTCTCGGTAATGATAGATACATATTTGAGTGACGACGAGATCTTTGTTGGTATAAAAAATGATTGTTGCCTTTTCTTACGACTATGGAAATGACAATAAGTTAAGTTTGGCAAACTCCAAATATTATTCGTCAACAATTCGAAATCCGTTTTATTATAATCTGGAATACAACAATAGTTGAACTTTAAATGAGTAAGTTGAACAAGATGAGGCAATTCAATGGTGATGTTTAGTAGAATTTCTTTTGAACGAAGATAAGATAATGAAAGCGAACGTAAATGAGTGAATTGTCTCAATGATGGTCTGTAAGAGAAAAATAGATTGATTTGTCCCGGAGTCGATTCAAAGTCGGAAAGATGAAGTGCAAGAATGCGATCAGTAATCATTGAAATATGTTGTTGACATATTACATCAAAATTACGTTTGGATAGTACGAAGAAATTGAAGTAATAACGCCAATATTGATTATAGAGAAGAGCATTGATACGAGCATTGAGACCATAAAATGTATGAAGAAGATCACCACCATTCAAATAATCGAAGAAAGTAAGTAAGATTTCGTTAGGTAATAAGTTAAAATTCATTGCTTTCTCTTCAATACGTATAACTCACTTGTATAAATAAGATATAGTTTAACAATGTCAGACAGGTCAAAATCATAGTGACAAAAGATGATATGACTAGTCTACAATGGCCGTCATGATTGATTCTGTTGAGGACACATATCCGCCACCACATCTGACTAGTTCAAACTATTGACAAACGCTAAGAGTGTGGGTTTATCTTATTTTTCTTTTCTTAATTTTTCGCCACTAAATCATATTTATAGTTACCGGTTTCAATGATCTTGATTGTTTAATTGAAACTAAGATACAAATAAATGTAACGTAATTTTAACTTTAGCTTTCTTCTCCCGCAAGCTCAAATGTCCTTTTAAAGGTTCCCTCTTCTTCTTCCAATGTACTTTTTTTTCATCAACAGTGTGAATTATTTAACGTACAATGAAAAAGTCTTTGTAAACAAACACCAGATGTCGAAAGAACGACAAAAGAAACGCTACACATTTGCCACGTGCTCTGTTTATATATATGTACAGTTCGTTTAATTATAAGAAAAGAAATTTTGTCACTGTATTTATTTTATTTACCTGTATTTTTATCTGCTTAAAATCGTTTATGTTTTGCAAATGCAGTCCATTGTAATGAATTTGAAAGTAACGTAAGATTTCTTTATTTTAAATATAGAGTTGAAAATTGTACATCGTTTTTTTTTAACTAACAAAAATTATTAGAATATCAAAGATGCGTCAGATTGGCTCGAAAAGTGTATAGATAGAGAAGTTCAATCTGAATAGTTTCATAAAAGAAAACCTTTAATAATAATTTAGTTTTGACCGTAGAAGTACATTTGATTCGTCATTTTGAAATAGCTAAAAATGGCTAAACATTTTTATGAAAATATTTAGAATGAACTCACGTTAATTTTAACGAACAAAATATATTGCAGCAAACGATTGTTTTCATTTTCAGAAGTTAGAATACTGTCGTATTCGTGATTCGGTTAAGTGCGAAGTAGATTATTATTGAACATTTACGATCATAAAATTCTAGAACTTTCCGTAAAATGCTCCATAACCTTATACACCATCATGGAACTCTTCAAAAAAGCAAACAATACTATTTGTATGGTGTTATTTTCATGGGATTCTTAGTTATATTTCAATATTATCATTGTTGTTTTGTTACAAATAAAAAACCAGATTTATTACGGTTGTTCAGAATGGAAACCAATTCAACTTTATGGATGCCCATGATCTACGAACATCGTTCGCAAATACTCAACAGTAAATGTAATGATTCGTACACGTTAGAAAATAGCATAACAAATTGTTCGTCTGCCAGTTTGATACGTAAATATCCATGGCTTAAGGCAGCTCTTTTTTCTCTGCAATCTCAATCTTTGATGTATTGTGCTATTCCAAAGGTAGCATCAAAAACTCTTATTTCAGTAATAATGTATGTTCATGTTCGTGATATTGTAACCCATCTCAGTAATAATTCGACAAATATTAATATTAAGAAAACTCGACCAGAACAACTGATCAATATTCCTAAACTCATCAATCAACTTCAAAAGGTATGACGCATACATAAAATGACAGTATTTATATTTTAATCTGTCATTTTAGAATGAAATTCCAATTCCAAAAACAGAAGGATCGATTTCTTTTGATTCATTGATGCAGACTTATCTTCATCTTCTTCGTTTTGAAAGTATCAATAGTGCGTCTCCGTCTCTATATTTCAATCCGTGGAGCTTAAGTTTAAAAGAAATATTTCGTAGTGTGGATCTCAAAAGTATATCGAATCTATCTGATATATTTTCTCCATCCTTCACTCGAGTTATGTTTGTTCGACATCCATTTGCACGTCTAGCATCGGCTTATAAAGAGAGAATCGCCATACTAGAAACAGATAGAATTCAACGAGAACCTCATTACAATAGCATTCGCAAGTTAATCTGTCGTCGATATACACACACTCGTTGGATTATTGATCCATTACAAGAGGATGATCCATGTGAAGACTTTATTCCTTCATTCAAGCATTTTCTTGAATATATTCTCACGGATACAAATACATTTTCTGGAATAGCTCTAATGGACGCACATTGGCAGCCATACACAGTAATTTGTCAAGTATGTAAATTTAAATATAATTTTATTGGTAAATATGAAACATTCGACAATGATTTTAATTCCTTGCTAAAACGTCTCAATATATCCGATTGGAATAATGAAAAGCGACGTGGCGCATCCGGTCATAAGACATCGAATTATCAACAGTTGTTTTCATCCTTACCAGATAATCTTATCTGTCAACTTAAACGTCTCTATAATGATGATTTACAGTTTTTTAACTATCGAATAGAAGATTATGTGAATCGAACAACGTTAACTTGCTGATCATCATCATCTAAAACAGTAGAAGTATTCATTTTTCGTATGAATGATTCCATCCTTCTTGTTTATGTTGTATATAAGAGCAGCAATTATTCTCACAATATAACTCATACAGTATTATTTATTTTTCTTTTGTAATACAAAAATATTCGAATATTTGTCTGTTGTCATTGTTTATTTTCTTTCTCTATAATACATTCAGTGGATCATCTAATATATTAAAAGTAAAAATTAGGTTATAGAGAATATTTGAGGGTGTGGGTGGGGTGGGTGTGGGATGGAAAGAATAGCCACTCACACTCGCAGCTATACCCGCACCCTGACTATTCTTTCCATCTGATACCCATACTCACACCCACACCCAATACAAAGCCTTATTTCGTAAGAATACTTTATGAGCAGAATGTGACGATCGCTATTAACTTGAAGAAATACGTTGAAATGATTAACGAACATTTGATGAGAAAGTTTTTAAGAAAATATTATGCAGGAGTGTCTTTTAATCAAACGAATCCTATGTTTTTCTCGAAAGACATTTCGTCGAAACATTTTTTGTCGAAAAATTTTCGGCGACAATGCATTTTGTCGACGAGAGATAACAACTTTGTTCTATCTTTTCTGTTGCTATTATGAAATGTTGAAGGTGTGGGTATGGGTTTAGATTGAAAGTAAAGATAATTACACATCTACACGTACACCCAAATTTCCAACAATCTCACATTCGACGAAAAACATGAGTACCAATCAAACAATAGCACACGTACCTATGACTACAGAAAAAATGGTTACAGTTTGAAAAAAAGGAAAAAACCAAGACGATAATAATGGGAATGGGAATCATCCAAACGACAACGACGGATGTAGTGTGGGTGAGTGTGGGTTTGGGTGTGAGTGTGAGTGTCGGTGTGGGTGTAGGTAGATGTCTCTCTTTCATTCACGCTTTTATGCACACCACCCTACACCAACACCCACATCCTTCCAAGCAAACTCCGAATCGTGTTTCGATAGTCTGAATCCTATTTGAACATTTTCGGTCGAACTCGATCATCCCAAGAGCCTCGAAACGTTCGTTACGGATCCGGGGTCTGTTGAATCCCCTTTGTAAAAAAGGAAGACGTTGGACCGATGTGGGCAGAATGAAAAAAATAATATTAAGATAAGAAGGATAAGAATCTGAGAAAACCTAGGCATGGAGCACAGTCTTGCACTATCATTCTCATATGTAAAATTTATTATCATAAGATAAGAATATAGCAACACCTTTCATGTTGAGAATAATATTAGTCATTTTCTGTTACTTACGTGAGAGTAATAGACAAACAGAACGGAGCTTCGAAGAATAGTGTGTTCTTTTTTTTGCATTTAAGTTTCATCTGAAACATAATATGCACACCAATCAAGTTTACAGTGAGCTTATTACTGTAAATAATGGATCACACAAATGGTGGCACCGCCGTTGGGTTAAAATAATCGGCATTTCCGTTCCTGTGTTAATAGTTTCTTCTGTTACTCTTGCTCTGGTATTAAACTTCATCGTTTTTGCACCGAAGAATTCAGAAACTAGTACCCCTGCCGCAACATCATCATCACCACTAACAACAGCAGTATCGACACCACCATCATTATCAACAACAACACCACTAGTGATACCGATCACAAGTTTACCACAAACAACAACATCACTAGTAACATCAACCACAACTTTACTACAAACAACAACAACACCAGTAGTGGCACCGACCACAACTTTACCACAAACAACGGTTACGATCACAGCTCAGCACTTAGGTAAGCTACAGAGTAACGTTCTTTAGTCTCCTTAAATAACATTTTTAAATCAGATATAAGTAGTTGCTTTGCATCCCAAATTTTTCCATATCTAACTAAAAGTTACGTTAAAAGAACAGTGATCTTCTCATGAGTGATTCAATTGTTATCTTAAGAAGAAACAGATAGAATAATTCCTATATGCACAATTTTTCACCACGATCAAAGATCACATGGTTTTGTTGACATCAATGCAACAAAATCTATTTTTCCTCTTTGTTTGATATCATAACATATCCTGCTTTTAAGTATAATGAGAACAGGAAAAAAATCATTTTGGCCCAAAGGAGCGCACGAAAATACCAGTGAATTTTCCTTCTTTCCCTTTCGTGTGTGAATATAAATAGTTGTATATAATAAAAAGGACATTAATCCTTATGAACATTGTAAGGACAAGCATAATATACAAACCTGTTTCATCATATGTCATCCTCGCTTACGATTCTTTATCAAAAATGTGAAACTTATTTTGGTACCGTATCAAGAAGAATTTTTTGTAACAAGTTTAAGGCTTTTTGCATTCCTCAAAAAGTTCGAAAAAGTTTGAATCAAAAGTAAGAAACGATTTTCATTTTTTAAAATCTAAAACGTTTCGAACATGATTGCATCAATTTGAGAGTTCCATAAGAGACAGTTTTCGAGAATAAATACAATCGAATGTTTCTGTCTAGGATGGTCTGTTACCGGTAATATGAACAATGCACGAGTTTATCATACAGCATCCGTATTACCAAATGGAAGGGTATTAGTTACTGGTGGAAAGCCTGATAGCAGCGGTATTTGGAACAGTGCTGAGCTGTATGATCTATCAACAGGTATTTGGATAACTACTGGTAACATGACTGATGTGCGAACATATCATACAGCATCTGTATTATCAAATGGGAAAGTATTAGTTAATGGTGGAATTAGTTATGATTTAAATAGTGCTGAGCTGTATGATCCATCAACAGGTACTTGGACAACTACTGGTAACATGATTAATGGACGATTTGAGCACACAGCATCTGTATTATTAAATGGAAAAGTATTAGTTACTGGTGGAAATGACATTAAAGATATTGTTTTGAATAGTGCTGAGCTGTATGATCCATCAACAGGTACTTGGGCAACTACTGGTAACATGAATAATGCACGAGAATATCATAGAGCATCTGTATTATTAAATGGAAAAGTATTAGTTACTGGTGGACGTGTTAATAGCGATGATTTTCATAATGCTGAATTATATGATCCATCTACAGGTACTTGGACAATCACTGGTAACATGACTAACACACGAGAACAGCACACAGCATCTGTATTATCAAATGGAAAAGTATTAGTTACTGGTGGAATAGGTAATGGTGGTAGTTATTTAAATAGTACTGAGTTGTATAATCCATCATCAGGTACTTGGACAACTACTGGTAACATGGCTAATGGACGACATCAGCACACAGCATCTGTATTATTAAATGGAAAAGTATTAGTTACTGGTGGATGGTATTATGGTATTTTAAATAGTACTGAGTTGTATGATCCATCAACAGGTATTTGGACAACTGCTGGTAACATGGCTAATAAACGGAATGATCACAGAGCATCTGTTTTGTTAAATGGATTAGTATTAATTACTGGTGGACGTGATGGTGCCGATGGTATGCATAGTGCAGAATTATATTAATTATTTCAAACAAATTAACGTTCAGCTATACTATTCTTTTTCTTGCAAGTAGTCCTAATTCCAAACAATGCTTTAGTTAGAAAAAATGTCAACTTGTGACGTTCGCTAACTGTTTCTTTCGATACTTTTACTTAATTATCACACATTTTAATATTATGTCTCCAATAAAAATAAATATCTTTGTTTTTCTAACTTTATATATTAATTTATTATAGTTAACGAAAGTTACAATTCATACGATAATTTGAATTATCCTTTCAAATGTTCTCTTAGTTTTACAGTACAGTACTTTATAATATTTAAGTATTCATTGGATTTAGAATGTATGCTCGTTGGAACATTTTAGCTATAAAAAGGTTTTGAAATAAGTTCATGGATGAAAATATCTTGAGGATGTAGGTATTTGCTTGTTTTCGCATCTACACCCATACCCACCATGCTTTTTATAAGCCTGTTCGTCAACAAAACAAAGTTTATTTAACAATTCTGATGATTTTGGTTATAGAACTGATATAAATTCAACGATTCATAACAGACGTTACTGTTTGAAATGAGAACATGCACCGAAAACTTGTTTTTATTAATATCTTCTGTATATGTGTTTATAATTTTCACGAGAGAAACGTACATGTAAGCAACTGATGATATTAGTACTAAAATTGTTAAAGTATATTTTCATCACTGAATGTTATATTTTATCTAGTTGACATGAGAATACAAATCATAAAATAAACTTATATGGAAAGTTATTGGAGTGAGCACTTTATAAGCTGAGAACATTGAGTGAAATTATTCCTGATAAGATTTGACCTAAGATTGAATACAGAAAGGTCAACCAAACAGTGTACGAAACTGGAAAATGTTTCACCTTTTAAAAGTCCACTAATCTCCAAAAAATAATCATTTATAATTTCGTATTTATTTTTGCAATTTCTCTTGGAAACTCAGTATCTCGAGAATGAAAGCACACGACATGAATCCTTTTCGAGGTCTTCATTTTGCATCGACGTCTATTTATAGTTAAAAGAAAGCGTGTAAGCGAATTTACCTACTGAATATGTTCCTTCGTTTATTTATTTTTTCGCCTGTTAATTTTAAGCAATATGAATTACATGTTTGAGATGGCCCATGTCCTTACAATCGCTTAAAAAACGGTGATTAATCGAAACGATAATCGCCCGCTTAATCGCCGATTTTTGTACGAGAAGCGATTAGTCACGATTTTATGCCGATTTTGTTGAAAACTGGCAAAATCGGGGCGATTTTCTTGACATGGGATGGAATAAGCAATCAGTATATTATTTATCTTATCTTCTATTACACAAATAGTTCGTTTTGAATTATTTATTTTCTTTGCAAAAGTTTCCGAACTTGCAAATAAATGAGAATACGAAATTTGTATAAAAATATTTTTTTATTTATTCAAGAACGTGATATATAAGAAACTTTATAATTATATAGTTTGAACCTTTTTATAAGAATTAAAATAAAGTTTATATGGATATTTTTTGTTATTAAATATTATTTAAGAATTTATTCAGCGAAGAAGTTCTATTGTTATTATGAATTGCGAAAAAATAAAAGGTTTATGAATTCTCTCATAGTAATTTGCAAAACTATCACTCCGAAGAAAGAAACGGTTGATAACAAAGTATTGAGGTAATATAGCATCAGGAGAACTAATGAAATATTTTTCATTTACATAATTTCATCTAGGAAATAATTGTACTGCATCTACCAAGAGAATATATCCAAGTATTAGATCGCTTTTAAATCAAATGTATGTCCAGTAGACAGAGTTCAGCCAATTATTAAATATTCGACATTAGTTTACTTTTTCGATCTTCTAATTTCGAATTATCTGTATTTTACATAATTTTTGATCTATGGATAGAGAAATTGAATATTGATTTATAAATATACATCATTAATCTCAAAGCACTAAAAAAAACGTCTTTTTTACAGATCATCAACTTTCTATAAAAATTCGAATACGCTAATAAAAGCCGGTTCATTTTAATTTAAACTTTAAGAGATTTCTTCTAACAATGAGATTAATGTATAGATAAAATTACAGCTTCTAAAATAATCTATTGTGAGATATTTAATAACTCATTAAGATCTATCTATTGAACAAGTAACGTTCATCAAAACTCGATTTACTTGGTCCTAGACTGTCGCGGTCTGCATGCGGATATTACCATCGAGAGTGTGGATGTCGACATACAAAAGATCAGTCCCCCCCTCCACACCCGAGAAAAACTTCTCTTTTTAATATATATATAATCTTAATATAACAGAATGATTAATTCTTTCTAGCTGATGAAATCCTTTTGTGTCTGTGTGTCGAAATGAATGCTATGTACATTATGCATTCCAATAACGAAGAAAAAATAATGATGAGAAAAATACATTTTGTTTCAATCAATTGTGCAACTTATTTTTTCTCTATACCAGTAAAAGAAAACAAGTTACTTTTCACTATTCATGTAATTAATTTCGTACTGCTAATCATTGTAATTGTAACTAGCAGTTCAACATATTTATTCAATCAAGAAACTTCTCATCAAAATTATCTCTCAACTTCAGTTGGGTTCAGTGAAATTTTTAATGAATGTGGCAGAACTGAAATCGAATGTCATCAGTTATTTAAAAGTAGTAAACTTTAAAATGAAATACTAATTACAACATGGGTGTCAAAAGGGAGCAAATGGCAGACTCCAAGAGACTGAAGTCTACCGCTTCCCCCTTGCCGAGAGTTCATGTCGAAAATAAATTACAAAATAATTCAAAATTTTTATATATTATAAGAAAGATGAGTGTGGGTATGGATGAGTAAGAATGATAGATGAGTATACTATCCACACCACACCTACCCACACTCAAGATTTTTATGAAAAATATTTTATTATATCTTAAAATCAAATCATCGAATAATTTAGTTGTTTTATCTTTTACTAGAAAAATTAATTCAATAATTCTAATAGAAATTTGATTTCAAAATAGAAATGGAGTTAATACTGAATGTTATTTTTCTATTGCGTAAAAAAAAGAGCGTTAAACTCTATTAACTCTGTTTGATCGAATGTAGTCAGATGGTTATATTTTTCTTCATAGGAAATGCGCCATTTTTCAAAGTAATCAAACACAAAAAAAAATTATAAACTTTCTTATCAACATAGAGAATAAAATGAATATTGACTTGTATTTCTATTTTCACATATAATAAGTATTTTAATTAATAAATAAATTTAAGAAAAAAAGATTTTCTTTCAATTGATAAAATAATTTCAATATGTATTTGTTAAATTAAATTATTTCGAAGATTGATATATAGAAAAATAATCCCCTAAGATATTTTAATTCATTCAAAGAACACTTTTTTTCTCATGATATTTAATTTTGATCAATTATTGACAAGATGTCATATTCCTTATAGAAACATTCATGAGAATGATTTAACTGAATTCTGTTTCTTAGTTTTTTCGTTTTTAAGTTTTAAAATAAATTGTGCTCTTTACTTTACAATGATTAATCATGCGAATATCATTTGAAATAGATGGACAAATGTTATTTAGATGTGACAAACATTTTATCAGAAAAACGACATAATGTTATCAAATATTTTATTACGTCGTTTTTTTCCAAACAAGTTTGTTAATCATGATAAAAGAGAAAAATATTGAAAGGATATGTTTTTTTTTGTCGTTTATTAATCAACTAGAATTTCCATTAAAAAAAACAGATAGAATATTCTCGAAGCATCGAAATAAAAATAGATTTTCTTTTTTTTTCTCTTATTTTCCAAAAACTTTTTTCTTCTACTCAAATCAACAATTAACTACATTTAGAATGTAAGATACAACTATAACATAAATACTATTTTTTATATCATTTAAATAAATAATATTTCTCCTTACAAATATCGTTCAATTCTTTGGAGTTCTGTTTACTTTAATATTCATCTATCTGTGTTTTAAATATTTGAATATCTTACTCACTTTTTCCTTTTCTTACATATTTTGGCATTCGAATCTGAATTTTTACTAACAGACGTGTAACTGGGAAACTTATCATCCTCAATTTTATTGCTTTCTCGTTGATAGTGATAATCCATAAAGAAAACATCATTCAAAAATTCTTTCTTTTCTAAAGAGACTTATGACTATCTATTTTTCTCCTGATTAGAGTCTTTGTGTTCTTTTTGAAATAATTGTTTTATTTTCAGAGCAAAGCACTTCAACTGATTTTCAAGTTTCAATACCAACACAAAAAGTTTTTCAAACAATTCATTCATTCATTGAATGATGAAGTTCAAAACTTTAACTACCTGGCTTTATAAAAAAGGATCTAATTACAATCTTTTTATGTTAGAAGAACAAGAATATGATGATGATAATGATGCTGTTCAAGATCCAGCTATTGTTCTTAAACATCAAAAATATAAAACTCGATTATATGTTATTCTTCTTGCAGGTAAGTCATGAGAGGTGTGACATATCTCGTATATCGGGGATGCTGTAGATGTTATAGAGCTAATTTAAATACTAGCGAAGGTATCCGATGGTGGTTCAGAAACGTTCATATTGAATACCTGCCAGCTTAGAAACGACAGAGGATATAGACAGGGGTATCTTTGGAAGCTTTGCGTCTATCACCGCTACATATCCCACCGTGCATATTTGAGTGACGCCACTGCGGCTATGTATCACTCCAACTTCTCTCGAGATCCACTCGTAGTATAAACATTCCACTGCAACTGTAACTACACCTGTATTTTGGAAATCCTACTACAAACCCATTCAGATAGTACATGCTCACTCCACTCCAGATATACCTCTAGTGTAAGAATCCCGCTGCAACTCTAATTTAAGTGTAGTTTAATACAGGTCCACTTCAACTCCATCTCTGTTTTAGAAATCCCATTCGGATGCTATTTTGAGAGTGTGCGTGCCGTGCTTTTTATTCATCTCCACTCCTTTGTGCCACATGTACACTAACCGTAAATAGATAGTAGTAGATGGAGACTGTACAAATCGGTCAGAACTCTCAAAATGTCCTCAAATATCAGTGAAAATCGTTGTACATTGTCGCTTGGGTGAGGTTTCACCCAGCCCACCTAGGATGGCTCCAAGCCCCTCTCAACCTTCTGTTTGGACCTGTGGAGGTACCATCAACAGTTTGGTGACATTAGCTATCACAGGTCTGTCTCGGTGAAATTCCACCCAGACATCCTCTTAGTGACGGCGCCAAGGGTGGACTCTGCTCACTCTGAAGTTTTTTTCAGATCTTATATATATAATACTGAGCCCATCCTAGTCTAAATTCATTAGGCTCTAGCCCACTCTAGTCTAAACTCTTGGCGCCGCCCCTACACCCTCTCTCAACCTCTGCCAATGTCTTGAGCCTCCATCAGTGGCACCAACCCCGTGTCGATGTTCCATCGAAGCTAGGGAAGTATCACGAAACGTTTAGCGGCGTTAGTCATAACAGAACTGTGTGGGTGAAATTCCACCCAGATACTTTATACTGAGGCTCCATCAATGGCATCAACCCCGCCTTGATCTTCCATTGGAGCTAAGATAGTAGCATGGAAAGATTTAGCGGCGTCAGTCATAACTGGACTGTGTGGGTGAAATTCCACCCAGATATCCTATCTCAACCCCTATCAATGTCTCCAGCCTCCATGAATGTCACCAACCCCCTCTCAGCCTTTCATTGGAGCTATGAAAGTATCATGGAAAGTATGGTGACGTTAGCTATTACAGAGCGATCTGGGTGAAATATCTCTCAGTACCACTTCGTTCCTTCTCCTTCAGTGATGCCAAACTTCTATTGGCATTCCTCTAGACTTAGACAAGTGCCATGAAAGGTTGGATGACGCTAGCTATTACTGGTACAGAATGCATTGCGTACAAACCAAGAAGCCTTCTTCTTTATGTGTAGTTAGATGTACCAGCTGTAACTAAAAGATATCGAAAGTAAATTGGTAGAATGCTAAGAATCCGTCCCGTCTCCGAGTTGAAAAACCATTTTCGTGGATTTGAGCTCGAGACAGTGCAGAAAATGCATATTTTGTGAACGACGCTGCATCTTCCAAAGGAGACGTTGCATATTCCGCATCTCCACTTGTGATTTCCAAAATGAAAAAATGTTTTATCGAATATTTCAATATAGCGTTGTATGTAGAGATGTATAATCTCTCGACCTTGTGGAATCATATTTCATGTTACCCACATCTAGATATATGCTGTGTGTGTGCTTTGTATGCGTGAATAAAATTGGTTTCAACCAAAACGACCATATTACTGTGTTCATCAAAGAATTATTTGTATGTAATAATGAGAGTAGAGTGTGGGTGTGGATATTATACTCACGTTATACCCACACTCACAGACACACACTCTCAAATTCAAACAAAACTTGAATTTGTTGAGATATCATGAAATACATATTTAGTTGTAAAAATAAACTCGTTAATCTATTTAAAAATATTTTAATATAAGTTATTTAGCTACTTATTTAAAAAAAATAGTCATCTGACAATTTTCTTTGTTTTAGTGTGTCTCTATATGTTATTCTATGTTACTTTGATTAAAACCGAATCTAAGACAATTATGATCTCGAATGTAACGCCTGATACTTTTGAGAAGCTTTATTTTGAGCATGATCAGACTCTTTCATGTCCATGTTCAGCAATAGCAATACCCTATCGAAATTTTACTTCGAACAATGTTACAATGCATCCGGTTTGTTCGAGTATCTTTATTGAACCAGAATGGATCAAAGGATTATATTTTTCAAATGCAAGTCAATATGGAGCATGGGATTTTCGAACAACAGCACATTCACAAGTAAGTTAGATTTTATATTTTAATATGTGTGCTCCCCTGTCATCAACTAGTTGAATGAAAAGATATTGTTCGATGTATTGAACAACACCAGAATGTTTCTCAAGATAAAGTGTGATGTAGATAGAATTAATAGTAGAGGTTGGTTTTTCAATAGGTATCGCGACAGGGCTGTGACAGTAGCATGTTTATTTTATTCACCATTGCCACGCCGTTTCGTTAGCTTTTTCTCTAAGGCCATGGCGCGGTAGCGGTCGGTTTTCAAGTGCGATGGATATCTCTGGCAACAGATCATAGTAATATTGCTGTGTTGGGGTATAGGTGATATACGCCTTATATTAATTATACCGCAACACTATGCATGTCTACAGATATTGATTTTGTTATAAATTAATTTTTTTTAAATTAAATGATTTTGTTGCAAAATCAAATTCTCCAACGCATGTGTGGATATAAGTATTATATTGATCAATCATCATTTAATATGCACTCATCCACCTTCCTCCACAACTTTTTTCAAACCTTTACAGGTAAACATTATAGAAGATCTGAAATATTTTATCACACAGACAAAAAAAGTGATTATGGGAGAAATGAAAGATTTCAGAACGAAATACTGAGAATATAATCTCGCATAACTCATGTAGTTTAAAGAAAATAAAAGCTTGTCTATGTTGTATAGAATTGAGATCTACACACCATATTCTACTAATTCATATGCTTTTGATTTTAATATGAATAATTTAATATCAGACAATACCATAGTTGAAATTATCTGTACAATTGTACTAGAATTCAAAGTTTTATTATTCCTAAGATTACTTAGAATGAAAGAAATTCGAAAATTGAAACGAATTATTTATTAGTTAATTATCATTTAATACAAATTTCAAATGAAATAACATTTTGTGTTCTTTCTTTTCTTTAGTTTGAACTTTTATCAAGTTTTTGTTCACTTTCAAAAGAAATTATTTCTCAAACTGAAACTGATATTGACAATAATGAACTTGTTACTCTTTATCTTCTTTCTGAAAAACAAATTCAATTGCAAATAGATGGAACAACTGACTTACTAAAGAACAGTGCATCGTCTCAAATGATAACATATTTAGATTATTTAAAAAACACAATTCAGACAAATTATCTAATTTCAGCTCTCAATACAAATTTAATAATTAAAACAAAACGGTGGGGTGAATTTATTGCTACAGCTACAGATCCAGTATGGCGCGTTTTTGATTCTTATACATCCAAAGCATGCAATAAAGAGATAGTACTAGCTAATGCTACTTTCAGTCAAGTGATCTACGAATTAATCGACGCCCAGAGTAGACGCTCATTGAATCAGAGGCCAAACTCTACAACTGTTAATGGATTCTTTATAGGATGTACTCCTCTTGAAGCCCTTCTTGAAAGTACATTAGATTGTTTATATCAGACAGAATGCCTTCAATTATTAATAGATTATTTTCCAATTCGTCAACAAGTTTGTAAACGATAATCGATTATCTTTGAAATATTTATTCTCTTTAGATAAATTTCCATGCAAATGATTCAGTTTTAACTTCAAAACATGAAAATATATCTGTTAATAAATATTTGAATAATCTTTTCATTATGAATTGGTCACCAGCAATTGATTATACAAAATATTTTCATCAATGTTCTCCATCAAACTGTACATATTCTAAAAAAGATCGAACAGAACTATCTTATGCAATAACTCTTTTCATTAGTCTTTATGGTGGTCTCATTATTATACTTCGTCTTATTGCATCATGGTCTGTCGATATTCTATCGAAACTCAAATATTATTCACGAAAGAGAAATGAAAATTCAGGTAGATCTTTAATTGAAGAAAGAATATTTGTTTATCGAGAATTTCTAATAGGTCAAAATGGAAAGATATTGAAATTTATTAAATCAATAAAACGATTAAACTTATATAAGAATGTTAGTAATCGAACAGAAAATGGTATCAAACAACAAAAGACTATCACACGTGTTTATTTGATTTTATTAACTGGTAAAGTTATTGTGTCATTGTTTTTTATAAGTGATGAACTAAAATTCAAAGAAAGTCTCGATTAATTATATTTAATTATAGAGTTTGTGCTTTTACCTACAATTGAAAGATAAATTATGATGTATTTTAGAAAAAAAGACACTACTTTCGTGGGTTAAGAAACATTTTTCAGTTTTTGATAAAATCTCATTTTTATATAAATAATATATCCACTTTCTTTGTTGATGACATTATAGGTTCAATTTGTATTCTTTGTTTATTCACATCATTAAACAGTGAAACTAAGACAATAATTGAAAAAAATCCATCATTAACAACTTATAATTCTTTAAGAGGAGACTTACATTCCGTTTCACTCCAATGTCCATGCTCTAATAAAACAATTCCTCATCAAAAATTTGTCTCATTGTCTCCACATTTTCATCAAATATGCTCGAGTGGTTTTGTTGATGATGATTGGATTGAAATAATGAAAGTGGATATACATACTATTATTTCTGAGGATTGGCGTTTTCGTGTATCCACAATGTTTCAATTGTTATCTGATTTTTGTCAATTGGCTAATAGAACAATCAATGATGCTATGAAACGATATCTTTCTCAATTATTTATTACTTCTTTTGTGATGAACGAAGACGATTTCAACAAACAATTAAATTCCAGCCTCAGTCATTTTTATCGATCAACGGTTCATAATTTTGATTTGATGACAAATACCTTACGACTTCTTATGCAGATTGATCAGCTGTATATAGAATCAAACCGACATATTGCAGATTTCAAAAAAACCGATCTAATCGTAAATCTTGTACAAAATAAAACAAATACAACTGAATTAATAAAGGTATGTTACTAATTTGAATTAAAAAAAGATGCATTTGTTCAAAGAAATAATTAGAAGTAGTTCAGTTATCTTGACTATTTCGGAAAAGTAATTAAAAAGTAAATAAATTATACATTATTCACGTTTATAAAGAAAATAAAATATTTATAACTTACTGATTGCCGCACATGGTGAAATGTCTAGGTCGAAAAATACATGGAAAAGAGTGAGTTTATTTCATTACGATGAATTAATGAAATCAGTATTCTGAAATGGAAACCATCGGACTTTTTCACTTTTCCCTAATCATTACGGACTGAGAACCGTTCGGAAGTTCCCAAAAAAAATGCAGAAACTGTATATTTTGAGATGGTCCGGGTGGGGTCTGAATGAACGCCACCCATTCGAAAAATGAAACCTAGATAAAACACTGATATTAAGCACCTCTTGGGAAATAACCAGTTCCACTTTGGTTTTTCACGAATTCCAAACGAGCGATTCCAGACTGATTCCAACCTTCGTTTCAGACTCACTTTCAAGCACTTCCTAAGCTCGGAAGTAATTATGTGCGTATACGGTTCGTCTTTTTCGACAAAACTTCTGATTCAGTTTTCCGAAAGTTGCTTGTACCAAAAGATACGTGTCGCGTCCATCGAAATTTTAGTTTTTTTTCGAAGGAAGAGTTTTGATCGATGAGATATTGATATGAATTTGTTAAGCAGTGGAGACTCGATTTCTCATACGGATTAAACTGGATTGCATTGCATAGAGTCAGGAAAAATTTTCAGCGACTATTTCTGGCAGTGAAGAATTCAGATGGGCTTCATAGTCTGTCATTATTAGGAGTACACGCAGTTCAGGTTCACGAACTGGTTGAACAGTTCTTTTGAACGAACTAAACTGAACTGATCGGCATCAAATGTTCAGCGGTTAACAAACTGATTTCAATAATTGAAATCAAATTAAAATCACAAGAAATCAAGAGATTAGGCAACTGAGGAGATTAAGAGGACTAAGGGGACTATGAGGCTAAGATGACTAATATTGAGGGTGATAGTGTTTCTAGTCTGCTGCGTCCATCATCAACCCACATCCACGTTAACGAAAATATTTCAATAAAAGAAAGTCTTTTACGTAAATAATATTTCCTTGAAAAAAAGAGAATTTCTTTCATTTGTTTAGTGTTGAATTATAGATTTTTGTAATATTAATTTTAGCTGAAGTTTATTTTAAACGAAATCACAGAAATCAACTCATCAATGACTAGATGTGTTTGTGCAACTGATCCTTATTGTAAAGTTCCGGCTGTTATTTACGATGGTAGTTTAATTTATAGTGTATCAGGTTGGATTCAAGGATGTCTTGCTATGGATTCTCTTCTTCTGTCAACATTGGAATGTTTATATGCAGATTCAGATTGTTTTCCATTATTCGTGAGTTATACTGTCAAGCCGTTTTATAACCATTTCGAGACACCATCACATATAATGCATCCATTGGTTTATAATCCAATGAGCCGTTTTCCTCCAAATACAACTGTTTCAGTGATGTTTAGGAAAATGATGATCGAAGAATGGAATCCAGCTTCATCATATCAATCGTTTTATGAAGCATGTGCACCGATTTATTGTACTTATTTTCGAAAGATTCGTACACAAAATTTTTTTAGAGTGATGATAAAATTGATATCAATGATTGGTGGTGTTGTGGCTTTATTACGAATTATGACACCTTATCTTATTAAATTTATTCTTCAACTACCAACAATATGTAAGAAAAAGAAACAACATCAACCAAGAGAACGAGGTAATGAGAGTTTCAATCAAATCTCCATAGATAAACTTTAAAGTTCAGTTGATTGAAATTGAATTGTTCTGTAAATAATATCGCGCGAAGTGTTCATCAACTGGAAAACTTCTTGATATAAGACTTCATAATAATCATCACAGTAAAACAAAAAATGTCTCATTATTTTGTTTCTTGATTAAATAATAGTCATATAATTCCATTTAATATTTGAATATTTCTAAATATTTACTCGGTATATAAAACTATTAAAAGAGAATATGTTTAATATATTTTTATTTCTCTCTAGTTCATCAAAGTTGTGCCAATCGAATGAAAATCATGATACGAAAACTGATTAAGCTTTTGTCAACAAGTTTAATTGAATTAAATATATTTTCAACACGTGATTTTGGAAGTAATACTGATCAAATAACAGCTAAACGTTATGGTCGATGGGCAACTCGTCTTTATATCATTTTATTTCTTAGTTGTCTGATTATTCTTATCTCTTATACAACTATTCGACCAGCTAGTTTAACAGAAACTTTCAAGAAACCATGTTTTATTCGTTATACATATTTAAAAAAAACTTATGGAAATAATTTAAAATGTCCATGTTCAAAACTAGCATCAACATATGATCGATTTGTTGAAATTAAACCAGAATTTCATTTGGTAAGAGAGAATTTGTTATTTCAAAAGAATTGAATAAGCAACTTGTTATACCATGACCTTGTTGATCAGGATACAATCTTACCACCAATGCGCAGACATCCACTAGTGATTCAGCAATAGAAAACATACTATTAGTAAAATTCACAATTGAAAAAAGTTCAGAAACTCTTATTAATCAGATAGAATGAAAGAATTTTGTTTTTTTTACGAAAATTTTCAATGATAGATTTAATTAACAATTTCATTCATTCTTATCGATAGATTTGTTCAAGTGAATTCATTTCCGAAGAATGGCGAATCGGTATAACAAATGGTCTTGTTTCTAATTTATCTATTTATTCACAAAAAGATTATCGTCGATTTATTTCTGCTCATATACAATATCTTCAAGGATTATGTCGACTTTCTCAACAGTCAATTAAGGATGCTGTTAATGAATCTTTAACATCATTATTAGTCACTATTGAACTTATCTCTGAACAGAATTTTTATAATCATCTTAATAACTCAATTGAGCAAAGCAAATCAAATGCTCCTGTTCTATTCTCTCGTCTTCTCTTCATTACTCGAACTGTTAATCATGGAAATGCTTACATATCAACATATGGCACAAATTTCGAATATATTTCTTTGTTGACTAATGGTATGGAAGGTTATGCATATACTGAAGGTATGATCTATGATAATGAATGCTCATGTGGATTGTATTCAAATTGTACAACTCAAGCAACTTTTGTCGATGAAAATTCCTTAGAGATGATACCAGTGAAAGGATTAAAAATAGGATGTACACCAAGTGAATCATTTCGTTTATCAACTCTTGAATGTTTTTATAATCAATCATGTCTTAATCTTATTCAAAACTATACAAATTATCATAATTCTTCAACTCCTCTTTCAACAATCTCCAGTCGTTTTCCAGAGAATACAACAATTGATGAATTAATCAAAAATTTATTCAATGAACGATGGTTCAATCAATCCAATTATTCATCTTATTATGAACAATGTTCTCCTTTGTTATGTTCATATACTAATATTGAAAGATTTAATATATTTTATACGATAACCCTTTTTCTTGGTCTTCAAGGTGGTTTAACAATAGTTCTTAAATGGATTTGCCCAAAATTAGTTCGAATTGTATCAACAATCAATCGTTATCGAAAAAGACAAAAAACATCAATTCATCCTGACAATTCTCTTGAAATATCATCTGATAGTTCTGTTATTCATATTATAACTTTAAATGTTGAAATTCCAAGAACTGATAATATAGCATCTGAGTATACCATCGGTATTTTCCATTTATTATTTTAATTTAAAATTTTTCTACTTTAAAAGAATTATTATTCCACCAAGTCGACGTTATTCTAATAAAATTTTGATAATTGTATTACTAATATTTATGATCGTCGGTATTATCATTTTTTCGATTTATTATGCTCAATATGGTAAGAATATAATTTTACAGTTGATATTCATTGTAAAACTTTTATATGAAATACAGAAAAATAAAATGTAATTTGAAAGCTCGTTTGGAAATGAAAGTGATAAACAAAAATCTGAATTCAAAAATGACCAGAGATATCTGATGAAATAATTATTCAATATTTGTTTTTCTTCAATAGTTTCGGCAACGGATGCACCAATGGATGATAGTTTGAATACAACAACAAGTACGATGATAATAACATCTTCGACTACACCAGGTTAGTAATCGAATTAAAATCATAGGTGAATAGTGATCGGAGAAAATGTCGTGAACATATAGTTGCAAAAAAATCAAAGTATGAACAAAATATCATATGGATTGAATGTTGCATTAATAAGATGGTGTAGTATTTCAACGGTAGATGTGAACGCGATGTTCGTTTCTCACCTATATCCATACTCTACTCTTGAAATATCATGCCATCTGAATATTGCATTATTTTGTCCTGCGACATTTTACCCAAGTGCCATAGTTTAGCAACTTGTTTCTTGAAAAATTTAAAGGAAGCTATTTTCTGCTAATATAAAAATAATATATAAATTTGGGGGATAAATATCTGTAGTATCTTGTAAAATAACAGGATAGGATAGAAATTGCTTTTATTTGTCAACCTGTCCTCTGATTATCTGTGTATCACACATAATGATTTATTTTATACAGAACTTAATGTTCAAGTTAATTTCTATCAGATATAGCATTTGATTAAATTTATTTCTTTTAGAACCACTTTGTCAATCGGAATTCGAGTTGATATCAATAAATACGCATTGTGTTGGACATGTTTTCCACTCAGTTTACAGCGTTGCTGCAGATTTTAACAATGATAATCAAGTTGATCTGATGTACATTTGTAACTTTGATTTCAAACAGAAGATGACTTTATTATTGGGCAATAGTAACAGAACATTTCAAGAACCAGTTATGTTCTCATTTGAAAGTTTTAAACTATTACAACATGTTCTTGTTGCTGATGTTAACACTGACAATCGATCTGATTTAATTTTGATACACAAAAATGGAAAGAATAACGTTTTTACTATTTTATTTGGAAATGAAAATGGAATATTTCAAACACAAAACATGTTGTCTCAAGTAATACATCAATTTCCATATCAGATCAGTGTGATTGATGTCAACAATGATGAGAAAGTAGATATCATTATGATTCGTGAAGATGATTGTAATATTTATGTTATGTATGGAAACGGAAATACAACTTTTTCATCAGAATTTACCTTATTTGTAGGGGTAAACTGTGATCTAGGAGGATTAGGTGTTGGTGATGTTAATAATGATAGCTATTTCGATATTATTGTAAACGATCTTACATCTTCACATATTTATGTATTTTTTGGAGAAGCTAATGGAAAATTTCAATCAGTGAAATGGTTTTTTACTGCACTTGATACTCTAGCATCTATTATAGTTATTGGTGATTTTAATAATGATGATCAATCTGATATTGGTTTTATTTACAACAATTGGAATGATCTTTTTTATATGATATATCAATATAACAATAATAGTTTTAGTGTTAATGAAAGAGAGAAAATTATTATAAAACGTCATCAATACATATATTCAGCTGTTGTAGGTGATATTAACGGTGATAATCATTTTGATATTATTATTAATTTGGATCGACCATCCAGAATCTATGCATTACTTGGATATGGAAATGGAAAGTTCTCTATACAAACCATTTATCCAAATGCATCTCAATTTGGTTACGACTGGCTTAGTCTTACTAATTTCAATAATTATAATTATCAAGATATAATTGGTATGGACGCACACTCTAAACTCATAAATATTTTCTTAAACAAGCGTCAATGTTCAGCAACCTAATAAAATTGAACAACTTCTTAGAATTAAATAAAGAGATAAATAAAAATAAATATATCCAATATTCAAACATTGTACTGTATTACCCACTGCAAATGAAGTATTCTTTTTATAACTGAAAGTATACCACAAAGTGCCTTTTATGTATGAGCGAATAATAATATAGATATGCGTCTGACTATTGTATCTACGCAACTGACTCATACAATAGTTTTTATATTTCTTTTATCACATGTTTTGTTATTGTCTCTTTTTTTTTCTTTACAATACATTAAAAGTAAAAGATAGATTATAGAGAATATAAAAGAATTTGATTCATAATTTTAATAAATGGAGGAGTATGTTTTTCCGGGGGTATCGAAACTTTGTCAATAAGACTTTTCCCAATGACAGCAATTCGAGATTGTATTGGCGAAGATCCTAAATTACTACTTTTTAATACTGAAAAAAATATATTTAAATGATAAAATACAACATTAAACATGAGTATTATTTTGTGTCAATGTCTGATGCGTTGATCTATGAATTGTTGGTCGTCCACGTTGTTTTCTATAAATATTTATAATTAAATGTTTAAATTCTCGACGAAATGCTTTCGATGAAATAATATAAATATAAAATGGTGCAGCAAAATTCATATATATTAATAATAATGCAATGCCTAATATAAAACTTTCAATTTGTGAATATTCAATACTTTTATTTAATATTATATTTCGACTAATCATCATTTCCAAAAGAATAAAAGGATATGGAAGTGCTGTAAGAATATAAACAAATACTTCAGACATGACAATAATCAATAATTCTTTATCTCGTCGTCGAATAGGAATATCAACGTGTGCAACTGGTTGAATACGATTATGTCTTTGTTTCATATTTCTATAAGTTAAATATCCTAATGTTCCTGACGTGATTGGTGGAATTAAACCAACAAATATTGCAATATAAATAGTATAAATTATTGAATAAATACCAAATTGACCACATTGTCGATTAATAATTGTTGTCATTATTGCAACATGACAACCAAAAATTGGCCAAAAAATAATCGACAAACAAACAAGACATTTAGCTCGTTTTGGTGTACTAAATGCTCGAAAATTTGCACGATGATTTGTAATCATAAAACGATCAATGCATGCCAATACAATAAATGTTTTAGTTATAAGTCCAAGAATTCCTGGTATATATGAACGTAATTTACATAAAATAAATGCACGTATTGTTTCATCAGCATAATAAAAAGGAAATAATTGAACAAAACTATTGAATGTTAAATAAATACTATTAATTATTGTTGAACTTATTAAATAAATTGAACATGCATTTTGACGTTGCCGAGCAAAAAGTATAATTATAAATATATTTCCAATATTTCCTAAAATCATAACAATTGTATATGTATAAAAATTTAATTGACTTTGAATCGTTGCTAATATTGCTGTTGACATTTTGAAATATTCCGTCTTTCTGTTTGTACTTTTTTGACAATATCTTTAGATAATTTTAACTCTCTCTTTCTTCATTCTCATTGGTTCTTGATAATAATTTTTTTTTGTATAAATAAAGAATTTATATTAACGACGCAAAATTGATAAAAAAACCTCAAATAAAATTTTGTAGTAACTATTTTGCTCTAGCTTAATATAATAAAAATGATAAAATTTCGTTCTGGTTTTTACTAAGATGAATTGAGTATTATTTTGGCAAAAAACACTTTAAAAGATTAGAGAACGGTACTATAATCTATGTAATTATTTTCTAATGTTAATGACATATACAGAATTTTGTTTTTGACATGTCCTGATAGAATTTGTAGTTCAAATATTACTAATTTAAACTAGAAAAAAGGAGGGATAATGTAAAAACTAACAAGATGAAAAGATACAATTTGACAGTTTTTTTTTGCACCGCATATATATATATATTTCTAATATAACTGTTTCAACAAGACAAATCCAGAATTAATTAGATATTTATAGAAAAAAAACTTGTCAGTTTAGCTCTATAAAAATGAATTCAATTACTACTATATAGTAGAGATGCATATTTTACATTCTATCGAATAGAATATATCTCAAAACAAAAGATAACTTCATATAAGTGAATTGCAACGTTTCGACACGATTGTAGTTGTATATGTACAAAAAAATCTTGTTCTTCATTTCACGCGTTTTTGTTCTTAATATTTAGGCACAAATATTTGGTTTAATTTTATCGCTGCCAAAATATTTACATCATACAAAGAAGAGTATATAGGGATATTTTCTATTAAAATAACGTGTTTTTTTCTCTGGTGCGTTTCTATCAAAGAAAAACGTCTTGTAATTGATAGATGTTAACAAATTTTATGACTACATTTACTACTGTTATTTCTCTTGTACTTCCATTTAATTATTCACCTGAATAATGGTAATTTCATGTACATCTGTTGTACTTTGTTTAATGACCATGAATAAAAAGCACGAGGTCATAAAATAATTGACTAAAAACGTGCATTAGCAGAATTCAAAGACAAACCCAACAAGGCCGATCTTTCTCTGTCGTTCTCTTTCGTCGTCACTTCCATAGTTTACGAATAAGGAAAAAAAGAACGAAATGGAGAGAGATCTATTCATATATGTCAATACCAGAAAGAAACAAAAAAAAAAGAGAAATTGTAGGTGAGTGCGAGAAATCAAATCGATTAATTTTTCTTTTGTATAGACTACATTTAAACTTTATGCAGTCTCGCACTGTGCAGTCCTTCAGGTGAAACGATCGATAATGTCAAAATGCAAAATATTTCTATTCTTGTTGATTATAACAATCACTAGTAAAGATTTCTTTTTAGTACAAAAATTTGAATAAAACAATAAATTGTTTTTTTATTATTCATAGTTTTAGGAATTGATGGTCGATCTCTTCGTAAAAGACGGCAAACATGGCCATTTATTCTTGCTCCAGGTGGAAATACTTTTGCAGCAAGTGGTTACTATGGAATGCAAACAAATATTGCCTATCCAGAAAGTGGTATTGGTTATAATTCAAATTATCAACCATGGAATCCATATCAACAGGGATATTATCCACAAAATCAGTTCAATAATTATAATCGTTAGTAACTAATGTAACATACATCTTGTCTCAATTTTGTTTTATTCTTTAGCATATGGCTACAATCCATCATATCCATATATGAATAATCAAAATATACCATACGGAGGACCAGGAATAAATAATGGAGTACCTTATTATGATCAAGGAAATTACAATGGATATTATCCACCTGTAAATCCAAATATTGTATACCCACCAGGTCGCAGTGTCGGTGGACTATTGCCTCCGGGTGTAATGAATTCGCGAACAGGTGCTAATATGGGTCAATTGAGTCAAGTTGAACGCATTAATAAACCAGCATTATCTTCGAATACTTGAATAATGAAATAAATATTGACTGCTAATTATTTTTATACTGCACGAATCTGTCTTATTTAAATAAATGACTATCGATGTATTCTAAACTTTTGCAGTCTAAAAAACAGAGTTCATTATGATGAGTGTATTTTTCTATTTGCTGGCAAAACCTTTGTTCTAAATTTCTTGAAAATATAAATAGTCGTCACACTTTAGCAGTTTCACTGAGACCTATTCGAAATGACTTTGGTTCAATTACAAAAGAATCATCATCAAGATCATTATTCAGTTCTGAAGTCGTCAAAACAATAAGCTTGTATACTATTAAAAACTTACTACATACAAAAATAAGTTTTTAATTCTAATTATTTTGTAAATGTTTATTGTAGTGTAAAAGTTATTTCATATGTATCCTATGAATATAATCAAAAGTTAGAATTTCAAATTTTCATTTTGTTTCTTTCATTAAAAAAATTGCGCTTATTCACATTTACTAATTAAATATTTTCTTTAGAGCAAATAATAACTCAGACTATGTTCAAGTACACTTTTCTTCTAGATCGTTTGTTATTTTTTCTATCAAATTATTTAAACTAGATCTTTTCTTTACAACAAAAGATAACCTTTTTTGAACAATCTAGACTATTTTAAATTACAATTTTCTTCCGGCTCGTTTGTTTTTTTCTTGTTTGATCATAGAATGTTCTATCACAATCTAGAAACTACTCGAGAGAAGGTACTGGTAACATTTCCCTTGACAGAACTCTAGCTATTTCGGATAAAAAGTTATAAGCATTTTACTTAACTGCCTTTTTTTGAAATTGAATAAAAATTATTCTCATGTCGTTATTATATTTATGTCAACAAATAACAATTTATGGTGGTTTAATTCTTGTAATTATTGGTATATTTGGTAATAGTATGAATATTTTAGTATTTTCAACAATTCGTTCTTATCGTACAACTCCTTGTTCATTTTATTTTCTTATTAGTTCAATATTTAATATTGCTTATGTAACAATAAATCTTATTTCTCGTATTGTTAGTACAGGTTATGGAATTGATTTAACTCATACATCAGTTATTTGGTGTAAAATACGACAATTTTCTCTTTTTACTCTTAGTTTAATAACAATAACATGTTCATGTTTAGCTACAATTGATCAATTTTTAGTTTCATCACAAAATGTCAAATTTCGTCGGTTAAGTAATATGAAATGGACATATCGAATTGTATTTATTGTTATCATTATTTGGGTTCTTCATGGAATACCTCCATTTTTATTTTCGGATATTTCACCAATTACAAAAACGTGTGAAAATACTAATGCAGCTTATGGTATTTATATTCCAATATATCTTCTTGGTCTTATTTGTGCTATTCCAATAATTATTATGGTATTATTTGGATATTTAACTTATCGAAATATTCGTTTAACAAAAGGTCTTGTTAGACAATATGCTGATCGTCAATTAGTAAAAATGACATTATTTCAAGTAGTTCTTGTTGTCATAAGTTTTTTTCCATATGGAATATATAGTACTTATAACTTAATTACAAGTGGAATGACCAAAGATGCAGATCGATTATTACAAGAATATTTTGCTTTAACAATTCTTAGTCTTGTACCTTATTTTTATTATTCCGTAAGTATTAAGAAATATTTTTGTAAACTAGTTTCTGATTTATGTCTAGGGAAGTTGTTATACATTCTTAATATCATCTAGTCGTTTTCGTCATGCAGTGAAAGATCGAATATTATTTTGGAAACGAATAAATCAAGTATTGCCATTACCAACAGTAACATATGGAAAATGAACAGTGAAAAATAATATCTTTCTTAACATTTATCCTCAAATAAAATTAAATATTGTCAAAAAGATTCTAAGAATATGTTTTGAATAACTTTCGATGGGTCTTCATCGCCTCTTTCCAACGATGAGAAGCGCAATCCTATAGAAAACTATTCAAAAAATATTCACCAGCATTTTATTTTGAAATGGGTAGTAGTTTTGTTCAATATACATTTGATATTGTATGACATTAAGTTTTACCTACTCTCCTTTCATAGAAAGTTCCTGTTTGCCTTTAAAATAATTATATATTATATAATAGAGAACTATATCGAGGTCGAATATGCTATATTTAATTTAATACCTATTTATAAGTAGTTCAAATACAAGATCTATTTTTATCATCATTAAATGCACGTTTTTCAAACTTTTACATAATAAAACGACATATCATTGTTTCTTTGCATATTCATTTGCTTAAAATTATTTTCTTCAACTAATCCTTTTTATCATTCTTTACAAATTCGAATATTATTTATTTAAATAACATGCATCATTTTCTAAGATGTACTTCAAAAATTTTATTTGTATTTGATATTCAATTAGACAAAATCATGCCACAAGTACATTTATTTTGTCAATGTTTATTATCTACTATAAAAAAGTGAACAATCTAATCAATTCGTAAACAAATATATCGATATATTTTTTTATTACATGATTTTTCTTGACTATAATTGACGTCAATATATTATTTTAATTAGAAATATAGCCGAAGGAAGATAAGTTTTCTACTAAGATCTTTTTTCTAATCAATTGAAATGAATGAATTCTGTGAGAAAAATATCCAAAGCAAGTGAAACAATGCGCGGTTTTTTTCAAGTATGATAATCGAAACATTTGATTAATATGTTTCTGTCATGAAAATTTGAAATATAGTATGTGTTATATTAATTTCCATCAGTTTGAAATGACTACTGAATGTAAAGATGAATGATCGTCGAAGAAATTCGATATAAAAAGCTCTTTTTTTCTCTTTATAAATCAACAACACGTATTAATACTATATGTTGTACTAAATATAATTCGAAACAAAAATTTCGAAACTAAAGCAAAATGAAAATCACAATTGTGTTATTCTACATAAGTCTTTATCGGGCTTACCAAATCCAAATTTTAGAAATCAGGGATTTTGAAGAAAAAAACAGGGATTTATCAGGAGAAATTTTCTTCTAAATCAGGATAAAAATCAGGAGTTTTTTTCAGATATATAAAAAGCATTACATGGTTCCTACTAAATACGATTTGAACTTTGATTAATTATGCGTATGAATATGAGAACTTTTTAGTCTTTTATATCGAACTAATGATAAAAAGTTTCGTATTTTCATATATAGACTGAAAGAAAAAATAATTTCACAATGTTCATTTTATCAACAGTCATTAGAAAAAAAACATAGAAAGTCATAATTAAATCATCGATTGAAGAAATGAAATATTTTCAGGAATGGATGTGGGTATCGATCAAAAGAAGATAGGGCACACCCACGCCCAAGGTGCTGAAGTTTCTAAATATGTGGGGTTGTAGTTCAAGTGGAGCTCTATCCATCACACTAAGGCACCATACTGAGCAATTCGGCTTTTTGGAGATATGATAGATTCGAATTAGTGATGTAATAACTGATGGTACAAGTGATTTTTTAAAAACCACCATTAGTTTTACTGTAGTTCGATGCGCCTGATCAAGCGGAATCGAATGACCATATTACATTCACGTTTTGATCTAGTTTTAAGGAGAAAATCGTCAAAAACCTTCGGGAATTGCCCTAAAAATTTGGTATTTCATATTTCTGACTAGCAGTATTTTGAGATTTTTTCCCTGAAAACGAAAAAGATTCGAAAAAAATTTTTATCAAAGAGGTTAGAATTAAAAGCTCTACCAACCCGACAAGTTTCGTGGAAATCTAAAACTTTTGTACACAATGGTTGAGTTCCCAAGAAAATACCCTAAAGTATTTTCTTATTCGTTAAGATGTCCATCAAATACTGATTATATTCTCTTTCTTCTTTCTTAAAGTTTCTTTTAGCTAAAGGTGTCTCTGATTGTCAACTATAGAAACTCAAAAATCAGGAGAAATTGATGAAAATCAGAAGAAAATGGCAAAAATCAGCTCCTGAAATCAGGAGATTTTCAATCAGGGAAAATCGAAAAAACCAAGAGACTCCTGACCGAATCAGGAGGTTTGGCATAGCTGGTATTGATATATGTACTTCGATGACAAATTTTGTTATAAAAAGTATTATTGACATCAATTTCTTTCAAGTTTGACGAGAGAAAAGAACAAAAAAATATATAAGAAATAAATGAAGTTGATTTATTTCGGTATAAGATTGAAATTAATTTTTATTGTTTGCATTATAGGAGTATCTACTAGTGATAATAAATACACGTGTCCAATTCTTGCTGTGCATACATGGGATAAATCGATGCAGAATATGAGAAAGGAAATCGGTGGTATACATATAATGGGTACCGCGAACAAGAAGAGAAATGTTGCGATGCTAGGAAATGTAAATGAAAACGTTGAATTCAAAGTTGGAGTTAACCAAGATATTGAAATGCTTCCTATTGAAGATATTCTTTCGATCAAAATATCAACTGAAGTTAACAAAGCACTCGAGCAAGAACAAAGATTAGTTACTAAACAAGCTCCGCAAGACGAACTAACATGTGGTAAAAGATTTAAAAATGCCCTATGTTGCAGAAGATCAGTAGCACAAGCACCTGAACGCCAACTTACTAAAATAGAAAAGCGAAATGCAACAAGAACCATTACTGTTACTATCGAGCGTATTCATTATAGTCTAATTGATACACCAAGTCATTTGCGTGCTGTTTCAGAAAAACGTCAGGAACAATTTTATGATGAAAATTTGCGAAAAAGAACAATCAAGTTTCATTATCTAAAAAATGAAATATTCGATGAGAATGAATACACAACTCATTTACAAGAAAGTGAAGCTCTTGCACGTCTTGTAATGCAATTAAAAGCCATGAACAAACACTATCCTAATGAAGATCAACTTAAAAAGATTATTCAACAAAATCGTATTCATCATTTTGGTCAAATAGTGAATAGAGATATTCAAACCTTGGAAGGTACTCCTGATGTAACCGCACTTACACTATATGAAAATAATTAACTGTGAATTATCAGAATGTAATAACTAAGAACTAACAATAAAATATTTTTACTGTCGCTTGTTTTTTTTATTTATTCAATAAAAAATATCATAAACAAACCTTGAAAATATATCAGACTCGAAAAGAGATTTACATATAATAAAGACGGATACTAAGCAGTTCAAAATGTGATTGCTGGAACGAATATAAATGGATATTGGTATCTCAGTCAGAACAGCCTTGAAAAAAATAATGTTATTTAAAGGAAAAGCAAGTTTATAAATATTCATGTTGTGAAATTCATTTTTTTCAAAAAAAATATTCTTTTTTAACGCGTAAAAATGTGCGCTTTTTCAAAGTTCGTTTGACTACATTATAGTTATTTGATAGTCATCAAAGAAAAGAATTAAATGTTAAAGACTTTTTTTATTCCTTTCTTTTCTTTTTATTATATCTTTTTTTGCATTAAGTATCTCACTTTTATGAGTAATTCGTGAGTGAAGTCAACACTTTTTCCGTTATTAAATTATTGATGAATTTTGTACCAGCTTATTTTTTTAATATAAATGACAATTCAAGTTTTGTGCAATATAGAAAATAAAAGTCCGATATATTAAACGAGTATGAACTGTCTATTTTCTGTCTAATTAAATAATACCAATCATTTATCATAAGTAAAGGTCAGTTATATACCTAAACAATTTTCATCATTAAACTTTATTATAATAATTCTTTATCTTTAATACATACGCACACTCAGTCTTAGAGCCAGATTAGATCATCATCAGTTTGTACACTTGCATCATTTTGAGATATTTTAGTGGTAGATGTTGATTGATTTGTGGATGGAACTGGTGATCCAATATTAGCAATAAGAGTCATATTTCCGATAGTAAACAAAGGTATAGAGGCGGATGAACCATCATTGTTAGTAGTTTGCGATTGATTAGAACTTTCATCTTCATTTGTAGAATAATCTAAATCATCATCAGCATGAACTAATGAGGCAGATGTTTCTTTTACTACTGATGATGATGATGATGATTGGTTGGCCAGGCGTCGTTTGATCCAATACAGCCAACTATATGTTAAGATGAAAAAATGCTTTCTCTGTATACAAAAAACTTTCAAATTCAACTTACATATTCGAAAGTAATGGAATTATACAAAATCCACCCATTAAATACAATCCCATATTTCTATGACTCATCATAGTCATTGTATAAATCCATCGAAAAATTGAATTACCGAAGGATGTAATGAATTGATTGATAATAATAATAAATATATATGCAATATTCACTTCATCAGGTCTCAAATATTTAGCTAGAATTGCTAAAGTTAATGGATTTTGATAATGAGCAAAACTATAAAATATACTATTGGCAAACACTTGCCAATAATGTTGTGCAAATATTGCCCAGATAACGGATACTATAAAGAAAACATGACTAATTGCACAAATTAGTATATCGTTAAGTATAATTAAACGAAATAAATGATAACCAAGTAAACTGAAAATTCCAATACTAACTCGTATTACAAACAGGTAGAGATCAATCATATACACTGGCCAAGATATTGGATTATTAGCAAGTGCAAAGATAAATGTTGATTCTGCAGATGTAGCCAAAGCATAGAATGCATAAGCAAATAAAACTAAAAATATAGCTAGTTTTTGTTTGCGAGAACGCCGGTCTCCATAAAAAATTGTAAGTATATCAAAGGTTAAAACAACTCGTGTATGCATATTCCTATTTGTATAGTTATACAAACTTAAATCAAAACAATAAAGTACAATACCAACAGAAATCAATAACAAGACTAAAGCTAACCAAAATAATATAAAATAACCATGATGTCGTACAAAAATAGTAATAAGAAATGTAATCAAGCCTGTTAATACACTTTTTAATGCATAAAATCGCACAAACCATAATGATCGATTACTTGGATTTGTTAAATCAACAATAATTAAATTAATAACATAGTCTAACATAAACATGAGAAAAAAGTATTAATCTTACATCTTTTGAAAACAAATACACAAAAAGATAGCATACCTATAAGGCCGATATTCCCCAAAAAACCTAACATAAAAGCACTTAGATACCACCAATAGATATCGAGTTTCAAATAAATAATTGCTAACGCAATGATCATTTGGATTATAATACCTACCAAAGGTAAGATGAGTACGAATCGTTTTCCAAGAAATGGTATTAGTACACCCATTATCGAACTCATCACAACTGCTGGAATACTATGAGCAATATTTCTTCGATAAACAACATCACTTTCTTCTGTTTTAGGTTTTACTTCATGTAATAAAGTTTTATTGTCTATTTGTGAACATGTTCCATTATCACATTGAGTATTATTTCTATAAAATTGATATATCTTGTTTTCGTCATATAATTCAGTACAATTTATTTTAGATGATAATTGAGATGGATTAATATATGTATTAATAGAATCAATGATACAATAACAAAGTGATTGTAAACACACAATACCGACGATAGTGAATAAATTCATTTTCACTCGATTTCCCGAGAGAAAATGTATATTTTTTACCCAAGGTAACATAGATGATCGATACTCAAACAGTCGTATTTCTATTATTATTAGATATGCATATATATATATAAATAGTTGAGGATATAACTGAAGGTGCAGTCATGCACAACGCTTATTCTTCATACTACCACGTGTGTGAATATTTTTTCGTTCGTACAATGTCAATACATATGGATATTTAGAATATTTCAAACGAGTACTTTGCATTAAACACACTGGATTAGAAGTAGTTTTAATACAACAAAAATATCAATCCTATAAATAGTCATATCTATATGAGTAATTATTTTTACATGTAAGATTAATACTAATGTAGTAGATAATTCTATATCTGTTTAGCAATTTTATTTTATTACTATATAATTTAAGATATCTCAAGTTTGAATAACTAAATAATCTATAAATATAATTAAGTATAAATAAATTAATTTTTGTTTATCATGTTTTGAAGAAAAATTAAATCAGTTCATTTAATTATTCGTAAAGTTAGTTATAAATGAAAAATTTGAATTTAAAGCCAGTTATCGGTTTAATATGAATATTATTATTATTATCTATTTACGACAAGATGTATTAAATTAAAGAAAAAATATAAACTTATATAAATAAAAACATTTTAATTGAATTGCTTTATTGGAATTCATGGAATGTTTCAGTCACATCTTCGACTCCTAATTGACGTGATTAGTTAACACCTAACTGGTGCATATTTTTTAAATACAGTTTTCAAAAGAGACACTGATAATAATTCGTTTTATTTATTTATTAAACGAGCAAATGCGGGGGTCGGTGTCTCTTCTCTTCAACTTCACTCGTATCAACAACCACGCCCTTTTTTCATCATTAAATTTTGAGAACAATTAAAATTTATTATAACAATTCTTTATTTTGAATATCTATGTACATTTCGTTTTAGAGACAGATTAGATCATCATCAGTTTGTACACTTGCATCATTTTGAGATATTTTAGCGATAGATGTTGATTGATTTGTAGATGAACCTCGTGATCCAATGTTAGCAATAAAAGTCATATTTCCGATACTAAAGAAAGGCACAGAAACAGATGAAACATCCTGGTCAGTAGTTTGTGATTGATCAGAATTTTGAATTTCATCTGTAGAAGAATCTAAATCATCATCAACATTAACCAATAACGCTGATCTTTCATTCACTACTGATGGTGATGAATTTGTGGGGCGTCGTTTGATCCAATACAAGCAACTAAATGTTAAGATGAAAAGATACTTTCTCTGTATAAAAAAAAACTTACATATTCGAAAGTAATGGAATTATACAAAATCCACCCATTAAATACAATCCCATATTTCTATGACTCATCATAGTCATTGTATAAATCCATCGAAAAAATAAATCACCAAATGATGTAATGAATTGATTGATAATAATGATAAATATATAAGCAATATTCACTTCATCAGGTCTCAAACATTTAGCTAAAATTGCTAAAGTTAATGGATTTTGATAATGAGCAAAACTATAAAATACACTATTAGCAAACACTTGCCAATAATGTTGTGCAAATATTGCCCAGATAACGGATACTATAAAGAAAACATGACTAATTGCACAAATTAATGCATCATTGAATATAATCAAACGAAATAAATGATAACCAAGTATACTGAAAATTCCAATGCTAACATGTATCACAAGCAGATAGAGATCAATCATATACACTGACCAACATATCGGATAATTAGCAAGCGCAAAGATAAATGTTGATTCTGCAGATGTAGCCAAAGCATAGAATGCATAAGCGAATAAAACTAAAAATATAGCAAGTTTTTGTTTACGAGTACGACGTTCTCCATAAAAAATAATGAATATGTCAAAAGTGAACATAACTCGTGTATGCATATTTCTGTTTGTATAGTTATACAAACTTAAATCAAAACAATAAAGTACAATACCAACAGAAATCAATAGTAAAACTAAAGCTAACCAAAATAATACAACATAACCATGGTGTCGTACAAAAATAGAAATAAGAAATGTAATTAAGCCTGTTAATACACTTTTTAATGCATAAAATCGCACAAACCATAATGATCGATTACTTGGAGTAGTTAAATCAACAATAATTAAATTAATAACATAGTCTAACATAAACATGAGAAAAAAGAGTATTTATCTTACATCTTTTGAAAACAAAAAGAATAACGTACCTATAAGACCAACATTTCCCAATAAGCCTAACATAAAAGCACTTAGATACCACCAATAGATATCGAGTTTCAAATAAATAATTGCTAACGCAATGATCATTTCTATTATAAAACCTATTATAGGTAAGATAAGTATGAATTTTTTTCCAAGAAATGGTATTAGTACACCCAGCAAACAGGACATCACAATTGCTGGAATACTATTGGCAATATTTCTTCGATAAACAACATCACTATCATCTGTTTCAGATGGCTCTTCATATAATAATGTTTTATTTTCTTGCTGTAAACATGTTTGATTATTAAACTGATACATCTTGTTTTCGTCATATAATTCACTACGATTTATTTTAGGTAATAACTGAGATGGATTAATATATATATTAATAGAATCAATGATACAATAACAAAGTGATTGTAAACACACAATACCGACGATAGTGAATAAATTCATTTTCACTCGATTTCTCGAGAAAAAACGTGTATTTCTTATCCAAGATAACATAGATGATCGATACTCAAATAGTTAAATTTGTATTAATATTAGATATGAATATATATATAAATAGTTGACGCTGTAACTGAAGATGCAGTCATGCACGACGCTCATCACTCATACTACCACGTGTGTGAATATTTCGTTGTTCGTACAATATTAGTACATATGAATATTTTAATTATTTTAAAATAGTGCTGTGCGTGAAACAAATTCGATTAGAAATAGTTGTAATATAATTCCAAAATCTCTTTTTCATAATTTATATAAAATCAAAAAGTAATATTATTGCCAATAATAATTTGTTTCGAAAATTATCGTACTTCTTCAATTATAAATATATATTTTTATTTTGAAGATTAAGTTAATATTAACACACTAGGTAATTCTATATATCTTTGTCAATTTTGTTTTTTTTTGATGATATTATGAAAAAATATATATTTAAAAATTGTTTGTTTAAACCAATCGAAGTCAAATAGGTACTATACCAATAAGAACTTAATGGTAGAGTGTGCTGTATGTCGAATAAATGAGTTTATAAATAAAAATTGAAGAAAAATATAAATGTACGTGAATAAAATTCATTGAATATCATATGATAATAATTCACTGGTCTGACATTGGAGTTTCAGATTTTGGTACGATTTCTTAAAATCTAGTGAGAAAAAGACCAACACGGTAAGCCTTATATGTATCTATGATTCGAAATATCACTTTTGTCGTTATACTAATATTATTTGTATACAGCTTATTCAGGTAATTTTTTCCTCGAAGAATGAATGTGTAAGTAAAAAAATATTGTTTTTTACTCTATATTAAATATATTCAAAACTGGTGAGAACTACAAAAGATATATATATATATACTGTAATTCATTCATTCTGCAATATCACTTATTATGACAAATGGAAAATGCGAGATCAGGCATACTAGTCTTTATTTGTTATATGTTAATCGTTGTTTTGCGCATCACTCAAAATCTAGTCAACGGATTAATCTACTAGTAATCTTTATCTATATAAGATTATGACCTTTTATCGAAGTTTAATATTTTGATGCAATATGTTAAAATGTCAGATGGAGAATATGCATTCATGACATGATGTTTTTGTAGGCGTGTCATACTCTGAGCATTTACTTATGGATTAAAATAGTCCGATATAATTAAATGAAAACTAGGATAAAGGAATAATAATTTATCGAAAAAATAAATAGCGCTTGAGTTTTATTTTATTTTCAGAACTTATACTTCGACGTTAAATAACACACACACAAATAACGATGTTAGTTACTGTAACTGGTGTCAGTTTTCTCTTATTGTCTTTCACATACAGTGTTGGTAAGTGAAATTTAAATAAGTATTGTCAGAAGCACAATTTTTTCTCATATTTAGCTGGTAACTGCTTGGTTGGTGGATGCGGAGCTGGTGCCTGTTGTTCGGCATTTGGCTTTTGTGGTAATACTGTTGAACACTGTCGGGGAGGAGCAGTAGCAGTACCAGCAGCTCCAGTAGCAGCACCAGCAGGAGGAGGTTGTCGAGCCACTGGTTGTGCAGCAGGACAATGCTGTTCGCAATACGGCTAGTGCGTAAATTAAGTCTTTATCTTCTAAATTATTGCATACTTGTATTCGTTTCAGTTGTGGAACTACCGCAGAACACTGTGGTGGTGGTGGTGTTGTTGCTGCTCCTGCCGCTCCAGCTGCTCCTATTATTAATGGAGGTAGTGGCAATTGTCGTGCCACAGGTTGTCCAGCAGGATCATGTTGTTCCGCCCATGGATTGTAAGCGATCGAAATAAAGTGGATGCATACAGTATTAGTAACATTTTTTTTTCGTATCCTTTAGTTGTGGAAACAGTGCTGCTCATTGCGCAGGAGTCAGCTATGGTGGCTGTGGTGCTACTGGCTGTGGTGCTGGTATGTGTTGCTCGCAATTCGGATAGTATGTAATCATAGAAATAATAAATTCGACGAAAACTTTGTTCTTTATCTAGTTGCGGCGCATCTGCTACTCATTGCGCTGTTGCCAAGTTCTTGTCCGGAAAACAACCAGCTTCGCTCGAAGGTAAATTTCAAGGACAAGCGACATATTACAACGAAACAATGGCTAGTTCGGATTATACTACATGTGGTACAAGTCGAGCTCGTTCATTAGATGAAAATAGTGAAAAAATCTATACAGCTGCACTCAATGAAATTCAATTTGATCCATATACTGTTAATGGTATTCCAAGTACAAATCCTGTCTGTCAAAAGAAAGCAATTGCTAAAGGTATCAATGGTGAAATAATTATACAATTTGTTGATCGTTGTCTTAATTGTAAAGAAGGTAAATTCCATTAGCTCAATAATATCAATACATTTATTGAATTTTTTTAGGTGATATTGCTTTAACATATGATGGTTTCATGGCTATAGCTGGTGATATTGGTAATGGTCATACTAGCATAGAATGGCGCTTCCTCTAGAGTGTGAAGAATGCAGAAGAAAAATGTGACTTAAAGATTTTAATTGTTCTAAATTAATTAATTCAATATCTTTTTTTGCTCTTGGTCATTAGCTTTCTGCTTATATCATTTTTATTTATTGCAAAAATAAAATTTGATACATACTACACTATATACAGAAAAGAATAAGATATGCGTTGTTTTTGTCTTTCATTCGAATCTGAAAATCGATTGATATATAGCAACTCTTGCACAATTATAGAGAAAAAAAAGCAAATCTAGAGAATAATATATTTTGTTCTTCTGATTTTATTGTATGTTTATTGATTATTAAATATGAATTTTAAAAAGATATTTTTTCGTTTCAAGTTAATCTTATTAGAATTATTGTCTTTTTATTTATTTTGTTAATATTATTCTTCTCCATCAGTTGGGCGAAGAACTTTGACTGTTGTAGCACCACCCGTTGATGTTGTTCGTCTTGGATTTTGACGTAATACCTTTGTTCGAATAAGTTGAATAAATTCTCGTCGAAATATTTCTGATGATATAAAAAAATTCGCGAATGTTAATGAAAATCCAAAATATACGAGAACATATGTCATATTGCTGGCAAATGATTCACTTGCACGACGAAGTGGAGATAATGTACTATTTACGATGAATGATTGATAAACAAGATAACAAGGATTTGGTATATTTAGAATAAGAAAAAGAAGTATTTGATTTGCTAACATTTTATGAAGTTGTGCATCTTTTTTTGACATTCTACCGGTTTGATTAGCTGGCGCATCATTATTTCCTGGAGCTGGAACAATTCTTTGTTTTGATTGATGAACATGCTTAACAGTGAGTAAACCGAAAATAAGCATTAATGATATGGGAAGAATACCGCTATCAATTGAAATATAAATACTAAAAAATATTCCATATGATCCTCCTCGATAAGAACAATTGCTATTATTGATTTCATAGAAAATGAGAACTTGAATATAAATAATACACCAAAGAATACTATTGGCAATTATAACACGAAGTGCAATCTTTGGTGAACTCCATTGACGACGAAGAGCATCACGTGAACTGGTAAAGAAACGATCAACGATAGCCATAATAAGATTATAACGAGGAACTGCCACAAAAATATAGAATAAATAAAATCGAATTTTACAATACCAAAGTTCATAATTAAGAGCTTTCATATTATACCCATAATGCAACATACGAGTAAAAAGAGCAAAATCAAAGGTAAATAATTGTGAAAAACTTGCAGCAATGAAATACATAGCACAAGGACTTTTTTGAAAAGCTGGTTGAGAAAAGACAATACAATTGAAAATCGAACCAATATTTCCCATGATACAAATTAAACCTAAAGCAACTTGTGAAATGGTCTGATTTAGAAGATTCACGAGTGCAATCATACGAGTATCATAATCGCTCGTACTGGCAATGGTAGTATTTGTTATTGTAATATTCATCTTTTACAAAATCCATAAAAAGAAAATACAATTACTAAAATTATCTTAACAAAAATTAATAAAAGCATTATGACAGAAATATTACCTAATTTTTCCTTCTCGAAATTATGGTGATATAACATAAATTTTACATACTTGTATGAATATTAAATATGCGATAACCCTTTCTGTGAAGTCAAAGAAAAATCTATGATAATTTTCTTTTCTTGAAAATATATAAGATGATTAAAAAACATTTTTTCTGTGAGTTCTTAGCTATTTCAACATTAGTATAATCTTTTGATGATATGTTACTCAATTTCATCTCTTTTTCTCGGATTCTATCGAAAAAAACTTAAAAGTATCGTCAATGTAATATATATTACTTAAAAATAATAACATTGAACTATATAAATTCATCATGACGTAAGTAAAATGCATGGAAATGTTTTCAATTAACTTATATTTATGAGATATTATTATTTTTTAAAGGATTCGCTCAGTTCAAAATAATTAAATATTTTCCAGCATAAGATCAGCGTTATAATGTAAACGGACCGTTATGTATTCTGTAACATTGTTAGAAATATGTTACGATGTGATTTCAAATTTACATAAGGATAAATTTATACTATTGGAAAACCTTTTCGAATGATAAAAACATTACTGAGATGAGAGTTTTGTGTCATTACTCGTTTTTTTCTTATTTGTGTTTGGAGCTACGGTCAGGAGCGTAAATAGGGGTGGGGCGCGGCGCCCTCCTGCTTCCGAAAACTAATAGGAAAAAAGGGGTTTGCGCCCCCCCCCCCCCCCCCTACTTCTAGAAAGTTCACTTTTTTGACCATTGAAATAGAAAAATTAGGGTTACGCCCCCCTGCACTGACACCTGGCTACGGTTATTTTATTTTATATATCTCTTTCGTCAGTTAAGGGATATATCTAATTAAATGCAAATAATATCGATATTTTTCTTGAATTATAAAACTAATAATTTTGTTAATAATGAAATTTCGGTTATATTATATTTTCGACAATTCTATAATCTTTCTAAAGATCATTCTCCTTCAAATTCTAAATATTCAGATTATATCGTAAATAGATAGAAATTCTATTGCGTTCCTAATACAGCGATACAGTGAAGAAAAACAATTAACTATATATACTAGAAGAGCAAATGAAACTAATGCTTTTAAAATTATTTTCTAAGAATGTCAAAATATTCTTTTTGAATTAGATGATTAATATATTGTTTATAATGAAATTGTGTCAGATATTTTTGTCCTTACTGTCTATATTGTATAACATCTACTTACATACTATTTGTAGACATAATTATAATTTTTTTATTCTATATTATTTTTTTAGCGAAGCGTATTCTTATATAAATGTATCTCTATGTAAGTTTTAATTGATTATTGGAGTGTAAAGCACATCATTTATGCGGTTCTATGTGGGTTTTCCTCTTTTTTTTATGTCCTTGACACACGCATGAGAAATTATCATTCTATATCGCAATGATCTCTTAAACAAAAAATTAGATAATAACAGTTGAAATAATATCGAGATTAAACTTAAAAAATCTATTTTCTAATCTTCCATACGAGATTCAATTTCCTTCCAGATAATCGAAAAACAAAATGGCAAAATTATGCATTTTATTTAATTATGACATATTTTAAATAAAAAAGACTCAATATTATAAAACTCGAAAGAATGATGTATCATTAGAAAAATCAGGAAGATTATTTGTCATGCGTTCTTGTCATAACAATTTGAATTTATTATTAACTATAAAGAGATTTCTTATAAAGATATTAAAAGAAGTAGCACTTAATTTCCATCTCATAAGATAAAAATCTACTCAATACCATTAACATTGGGAACTTTGCATCCTATTTCACAAACAAGTCTCAAATCATGTATTATCAAGCTGATTTGAAAGAGATTTTTCTTTTATACAATTATGTGCAATTGTAAAAATAGAAAATCTGTATGTTTTAACAAATCTTAGCTGTCATCAAAAATTACTTCGAAGATATGAAAATGAATAGAATTTATCATCTGTAACACCTACCTTTGAGAAATATGACATGTAAATAAACTGGAAAGATACGCAGTTATATATGTTCTATATGCTTTTAATGAATAGAAGAAAATGAAAGATAAAATGAACAAGTAAGCCTAACAGAGAAAATAAAATTTTCTCTCTAGTGTTGGTTTCAGTTATGAAGAGTAGAAAAGAAAAAATAATAATAATGATGATGAGTAGCGTGATAAATAATCTGAAGAGTCTTCATTAAATATACTTTAATCGAATCCAATTGAGTGATATATGAAGTATTTCTGAGAAAACAAGTGATTTAAGTTGTTAGTGAAAATAATAATAGGAAATTTTCAAATCGAGTCTTCTATACAATAATAGATAATATTGAAAAGGTTTATCTATTACTCATCACGAAAGAAGAATAGATTCGTTACAAATTGAATATCTGCGATCATTCGATCCTAACAGTACATAAAAAAGTGAACGAAAATTATATTGAAAACTAGGATAAGGGAACAGATAAAATATAAATTTCAATAATGAAAGAGAAGCATAACATGATGACAAAAATAAGAAGAGGAAAGAATCGTTTTCGATTTTCTTACGTATTTAATTGAAAATTCTTTATCTAACCAGCTTTTTCTAAATTGACAGAGACTAGCTTTCTCAAAAATAAGATAACCGTCTGTTGAATTGAAAAGCGCTTTAAGTTAAGTCATCAAGTACATGTGCAAAAAAATTTTCATTCCATCCAAGACATACTTTCATGTTGTTTACGAATTAAAAGAGGAAAGACAGGATAGATCAATATAAGTACAGATAGAACATGAGAATAAAATAATACTTAATATCTGCAATTATTAACATATTACTTTGCTGGTTGACTCGTATATATAATTGAAATTATTCAAAAACAAAATTAGCACATGAAGAAAGAACAAGAATAATTAGTTTAAATTCAGATGCATGTGTGAATGAGAATGATGGAGCGGTTTGAACAGATATAAGTATATGTAACGTTATTCTTAAATAAAAAAAACCGAATGACTACCATCACACCCTCAGTGAATTGCTGAAATAGATTAAAGTACAGAAAGAATTCTGAAGATACATATTTATGCAATTGAACTCTATGAAAAAGAATTCAAATTTCTACGTCATTCATTCATTCGTTTTTTTTTTTTAATATATCATATATAAATTAATTCCTTAGAAAAAAAAGATGTCCAGATATATTTATAATCATCATAAATTATTCTAATGGTAATGTTTAGTTTTTATTTAGTCCTGAACAGTTTTCTTAAGATTATTCAAGAATTCATCGAAAGACAATAGTCCATCACCATTATCATCAAATCGTTCACGCATATCATCAAAACAAAATCCCGGTATTCGTTCACCGCATAATGTAATACCATGTCGTGCTTCTCGTTGTGATATAAGACCATCTTTATTACTATCAACTTCATTAAACGCTTCCTTTAATTCTGCAATAACAATTGGATTATCAAAATTTGACGTTTCTGCTCGCATAAATTTTTTAAATTGTTCAAATGTAATCCATCCTGTATTGTCGCTTAATTCAGAAATATATTTATCAATTGCTGCACTACGAAAACCTTGTAATGATTCATTATCAAAGACTAAACTTCGAAAATCAGCCGTTGAAATTCTTCCTGTTTTACCTAAAGATAATTTTTAACAGTGTATTCAATGAGAAACAAACTAAAACGAACCTTTATCAATACTATCAAACTCTCGTTGAATATATTTATCGTCTGGAAATTGCATTGTTACTAACTTCTTTTTTACTCGTAATAAAACGTCTAAAAAACGAAATAAACGTTGCTTCTTTTTATGAAAATGAATAAACGATAGAACAAAAATGTGAAAGAGAACAGAACGAAAAACTACACCATCATATACATTTTTTTATGTGTCGAAACCAAGCAATTTCTGTTTTTATTGATTCTTGTCACAGGTAAGGAGAAGAGGAAGAAGAAAAAAAAAGCATGCACATCGTCCACGCGTATTTTGTCTCTCACATATATTTTTACTTCGATGAAGAAAACGTCAGTTTTATTTACATATCATTATTGAAATTGAAAGGCATCAGTCTTTTATCAAACAATGAATAAATAGATGTCATTTGTTTGTTAACAACTTAAACTTCTTTATAAAACTATATAAATGCTAAAATAAATATTTAAATATGTCTTTATGAATAAATTCTTTTCAAACAAAATATTATATATACGTTTTGTTATTTGATATTCATAGAAGATAGGATAAAAATCACATCTGATTTCATTCTACGCTCATAAGCATTAGATAAAATGCTCGGGTGTAGTTTGTAAAAGACACATCTAATCTGTTTTTCTCCATAAAAGAGGAGGTGTGAATATTCAATAAGTCATTACAGTCTCGACAGTGAAATTGATTGTTTGATAGATTATTACCGTGATTTGGAAATGACATTTATCATATTTCAAAAAAAAAAGATTAATTTGTATTTATGAAGGAATAATGTCATTGATTTCGTTTGTTCTTCTTGATATTTGACCATAACTTTTAAATAAAAATCATCATTTTTTAAAAATACTTAAGGAAGAAAATGTCATTATATTTGATCTTTGATTAATGTACATAATAAAGACAAATCACAAAGTGAAAAATCAAATCAAAAACATGGTTGCCATCATCGGAACAGCATTACATTGGTCCGATATACTAGTTTTATTACTCTATTTTCTACTCATTCTCGGTTTTGGAGTTTGGGTAAGAGAAATTAAAGAAAACGTATTTAATTATTTGATTGTTTTTTTTTCAAATAGAGTTCATGCAAAAATCGTGGCAGTGTTGGTGAGAAAATATAGTTATATTCATTTTTATTGACTAAGAGCTTGAGATTTTTTTTTATTCAGGTGGATATTTTCTTGCTGGTCGTTCCATGCATTTTATCCCGGTAAAAAATCTTCAAATATTTTTTTGTCAATTTTCATTCAATTTTCTAGGTGGGTGCATCCTTATTTGCATCGAACATTGGTAGTGGTCATTTCATTGGTCTTACTGGATCTGGCGCTTCGAGTGGGATTGCTGTCGCCGGCTTTGAAATAAGCGTAAGAAAAGAATACTTTTTTTTTTTTATTAAGAACATTTTCTATATAACAGGCAGTTCATTGGTTAATGGTACTTGGTTGGTTATTCGTTCCAGTTTATATGAAAGCAGAAGTATTTACAATGCCACAATATATAAAAATGCGTTTTGGTGGTGAACGTATTCGTGTTTATTTAACATTTCTTGCATTAATGTTATCAATTTTTACAAAAATCTCTGTTGATCTTTATTCTGGTGCTATTTTTCTTCAACAAGCTTTAAATTGGAATCTATATGCTTCAGTTATTGCTCTGATTCTTCTTGCTGCATTCTTTACTGTTGGTGGTAAATAGGAAAAAATATAAAAAACTATATTTTTCTGATTAAAATAAAAATTTTGATCTAGGTGGTTTAACAGCGGTTATTTGGACAGATTTTATACAAACAGTGATTATGGTTATATCAGCTTTTATTCTGATGATTATCAGTATGTTATTTCTATGAATGAAAATAATTAATTTTAACGTTAAAAATAGGTTTTATCAAAGTTGGTGGTATGCAACAAATTCGAAATCTCTTTCCATATGCAATTGCACAGACAACATTACATAATACGAGTGAATGTGGTGTACCTACTGAACATTATTTCTCATTAATTCGTCCATTTGATGCTGATTTACCATGGTTTGGGATCATTTTTGGAAATGGAGTTGCATCTATTTGGTATTGGAGTTGTGATCAAGTGATTTAAAAGATAGAGAATAATAAAGAAATATTTATTTGAATATTAATCTAGGTAATTGTACAACGAACATTGGCAGCAAAAAATCTAACACATGCAAGAGCAGGATGTCTTGTTGCAGGAATATTAAAGCTTTTACCATTATTTCTTATGGTATTTCCTGGTGAGTGAATTGATCGTTTGCAAGATGAAAAAGATTGTTTTATAATTTTAATAGGAATGATTGCAAGAATTCTTTTTCCAGGTATGAATATTTCTTTAATTATATGTCAAAACTAACTTTAATATAGATGAAATCGGTTGTGCTGATCCCGATGTATGCTATCAAGTTTGTCATAGTCGGAATGGTTGTAATGATATTGCCTATCCACTTCTTGTACTTCGATTAATGCCCAATGGTAAATCTTTAGTTTATTTTTTCAAAAAAAAAATCTTTTTCTTCTTCTTAGCAATTCGTGGTTTAACATTAGCTTGTATGATTGCAGCTTTAATGTCTTCATTAACTTCGATCTTTAATTCGAGTTCAACTATTTTTACAATTGATATTTGGCAACGTTTTCGTAAAAATGCATACGATTGGGAGTTGATGATCGTTGGCAGGTAAAATAAAGAAAAGATTTATTTGAAAAATAAGAACATAAAATTATATTGAAGAGTTTTCGTTATGATTCTTGTGGGAATATCAATTCTTTGGATTCCAATTATTCGCGCAGCACAAGGTGCAAGATTATTCGATTATATTCAAGCTGTTCAATCATTTTTAGCACCTCCAGTTGCTGCTTGTTATTTACTTGGAATTTTATGGAAACGAATCAATGAAGAAGTAATTTATATAGAATAATAATTTTTTTTGGTAATTTCAATTTTAGGGAGCATTTTGGGGTTTAATATCTGGTTTATTTATTGGAATATTTCGATTTATTTGGGAATATTCTTATACTGCAATGCCTTGTCAACTTGAACATTTAGATAAGCGTCCATCAATAGTTCGATTTAATTTTCTATATTTTTCAGTTCTTCTTTTCATAATTTCCGGTATTGTGACTATTGTTGTTAGTCTTCTAACAAAACCTATTCCAGAAAAATATGTAAGTTATAATTAATTTTCTCGCTAGAATATAAACTTTCTTGTCTAGATATCACGTTTAACTATTTTTGATCTTGATAATCCAGAAAAAGCAATTGAAATTCCTACTCGACCGGGATGTATGCATAAAGCAAATACATATTATGATGAAGAACAATCTTATTCTTTGGAAAATTCATCTTCATATCATATTGATCAACTTCCTACTAAAACTGAAAAGAAAGCTTTACATTTTTTTGAAACAGGTATTAATATCAAATCTTTTTTTTTTAAATTAAAAAAAAATCTTTTCTCTTCAGATGATACAACAGGAATTGTTTTCTATTTAAAAACTGCCTTTGCTTGGATTTGTGGTTTAGAAAAATCTGATGAACTCGAGGGTCAAGAAATTTCTTCGGATAATCATTCACAAGATAATAGCAGTCATCGACGAAGTATCACTTCAATTTATAATGAACATGTTTCATCATGGCATAAATCATGCTCTTATGTTGCTATTTTTATACTTTCTTTATGTGGTTTTGTTTGGGCGTTTTTTACTGATTATCGAGTACGATTAAATTAGAAAGTAGAATTATTCAATATATATTTTCTTTATCTATCAATCATAAAAATATGTCAAAATCGAGGATAAAATTAATGAACTGGGTGTGGGTGTTGTGTTCATCTCTCGCACTCATCTACACCCTGTTAGTTTATATTATTAGATGACTAGTATTTTATAAATTATAAAATCAATTATTTCTATTAACAGTATTTCGTTGAATTCTAATATTGAAGAATGGATATAAATATCTTATTTCCATTTACACCTTTTAAATATTCTCAAAGATTTATTCATAATGATTTTAAAATAGCATGATACATCGACCACAAATAATTTCAGTTAATAAAGTTCAATGATATAATCGTAATAGTTTCAAAAAATATTAGATTTGAAAAAGTATATGCATGCATTTGTATTGTATTTCCTATAAATAAACAATATTTAACTAATACAATGATCTGTTATATACGAAAGAATGATCTCATTTCTCAAAACTAATAATTACAAATAAATCACTGTTTTGCTGTTAATCATTTTTTGATTGTTAATTGAATAAGAAGTATTAATTTATATAGACTATTTCGATACTAAATGATTAAAAATTTAATGTATCTTATCTACATTTTTATGCTTCTTATAGCATACATAGATGGTACAAAATATTCGACGTACTTTCTAGTTACATTCATCTATAAATAGTATAGTAACAAAAATATACATTTCCTAAATGGTAAACACTATATATTCAAATGAGAATCATCGTGAGAAAGAAAAAAATTACACCGACAATTGCACATATAAAAAGTTTATATACGAATTCGATCTTATTGTAATTCCATTCAGATCATGAAATTTTTCACTCAATAAATGAAATCAAGTATCAATTATTTTGAATGATGTAATTGTTACTATTATACGCACTTCTCAATAGTTTACGTTATCAGCTTACTCTTTTTTCTCGTATGTCTATTTTTATCGCCTTACAACACCCTACATATGAAAAGTATCTTTCTATTATATTTTTAAATGTAAAAAACGTATAACTGTTGTTTTGAATGTCTCGACCATTTCGAAAATGGTGTCAGAGTACAATGTGAGTTTTTCTGGATGTAAATATGGATGATTTTTTAGTTAAAAAGACCATAAGATAGTATTATAGACTTCAATTCTGCTAGTTTTGACTTTGTTGCATTCGAACATAGAGAATTGAATATTCAGTGTTCTGGTGAATCTGTATCATGTATAATATCTGTCTGGTAATTCTCAATAAATATCAGAAGGTTTCTGTGTTTCCATGCTTCTTCTTTTTCTGTTATTTGATGTCCATGATGATATTAATCTTACTGATCTTTTTATCTATCCGTGTTGTGTAGTCGAAAAATTAAAACAATTTTCTGACTAAATAAAACGTTTGAAATCGCCGCTGGATTTTGGCGGCATCTACAAGGTATTTTATATTAAGAATGTAACAAGAATATTCAAGACGAAAGTGAAATATTTTATTGAATTTATCATGATGTAGAGAAAATGATATTAACGCAGTCTAATTATACGAATCATAACTATCTTCAGATATGACTACATACTTGTATTAAATGAAAATTTGCGATATTTTCTCTGCAAACCTGAAAGCGAAAAAAAGTGTTTTTTGTTCTTGGGAAAATAAAATAAACTAAATCGTTTACAAGCATCACCTCGACACCTTTATATTGTTCAAGTTATATTGGACAATCGTATTTAATTGTTAGTTAGAGATGCTGACGACTATCTGCAGTTGTATTTAAGTTGCCTAAATTTCAATCAATTATCTAAAATATTATATTATAAGAACATAATGGAGAATATATAAAATATAATTAATCAATACAGTTAACTTTTATTTATTATTTTATATATATAAATATGTAGTTCTCATCAAATTCAAGATGATTGATGCTACAAATATATAATTTATCATAATTATCTTAAATTTTATAAACAAGATTAAATCAGAAATATATAACTTTATTTAAGATACTAAAAAGAAAAACATAAATAAATAAAAGCACATAGAAAAATTAAAATTTATAATGAGTAAAAAAATGAAAAATAAAAAAAGACAAATAAATTTTTTGTTATAATTGTTCATATAGTACGTATTATCAATTTGAATATGAATAAACTGAAAGCTATACCATCAGCCTTTGCATATGTTCAAAAAAACAGACAAATCATTAGTTTTAGCATTAGTTACAGCCAGATCTACTTTATTATCCTTATTTAGATCACCTATGACTACAGAAGTGGGTTTACCACCTGCTTTATACTTGGTCTGATTTTGAAAAGTTCCATTTCCATAACCCAACAACACACTAACACTATTACTACCACTATTAATCACTACTAAATCGATATTTCCATCATAATTATAATCACCTGCTGATACACGATATGGAGTTCTTCCAACTGTAAAATTGTTTGCAATACCAAAACTTCCATTGCCCTTGTTGAGAAGTACACTAACAGTATTAAAACCAGAGTTAGTAACTGCTAAATCAATATTTTTGTCATTATTAAAATCACCAGCAGCTATAGCACTCGGTATTCTACCAACATTATAATCATTTGAATATATGAATGTTCCACTTCCATTATTAAAAAATATACTAATTGTATTATTATTTTTATTTGTCACTATTAAATCTTGTTTTCCATCTTTATTTAAATCAGCAGAAATGACACACGTCGGAGATCCTTTAAGTTGATATGTATCATGAATTTGAAAAGTACCATTCGTTTTTCCAAATAGTACACTGATAGAGGCATCTATCGAATTAGCCACTACTAGATCTAGCACATTATCGGAATTGAAATCTGCTGAAAATGCATACGAGGGTGATGTACCAACTGTGTAGTTGATGGGAGTATCGAAAAATCCATCACCACGGCCAAAAAGTACATCGATGGTGTTGTTATTTTGATTGACTACTACTAAATCTTGTTTGGTATCATTATTAAAGTCAGCTGATAAAACATGAACTGGATAAGTACGAACTGTATTATTGAGTGGAGCTTGAAAACTTGTATTTCCATTACCAAGTAACACAATGATACTGTTACTATCTTGAGCAATTAATGCAACATCTTGATTATGATCACTATTGAAATCATATGATATTAGCCATTGGGAAAATTTACCAATGATAAAATCAATTCCACTGATAAAAGTACCATTTCCGATACCAAGTAATACAGTCATAGTATAGTCAAAATCGTTTACTATTGCCAAATCTATTTTATTATCATTGTTGAAATCAGCAGCAATAATGTCTAGTGGGGAGTTATTAAATGGAGACAGGATGCTAGGCTGAAAAGTTCCATCACCATTACCAAGTAACACATAGATACTGCCACCACCACCACCGTCTACTACTGCTAAATCGGCTTTACTATCATTATTAAAGTCAGATGTTGTCAAAGCAACTAAGCCTTTACCGACTGACGCAAGAGTGGATGTTGCAAAACTTCCATCTCCATCGTTAAGCAGTATGGTGAGAGTGTCATCATCACTATTGATCACTATCAAATCCAGTTTTTTGTCATTATTTAAATCAACTTCTATCATATAAAGTGGATTAGAACCAGTGTCATATGGAATTGGATCATCAAAACTCCCATTTCCAAAACCAAATAGAACATCAATGTAGGCATTGAAATAATACGATACTGCTAAATCCATGTTGTTATCACCATTAAAATCCCCAGATAATATCACATATGGAAACTCATCAACTGAAAAGGAGATACTATCTGGAAATAGACCGCTTCCATTGTTAAAAAGTAAAGTAACAGTAGAGTCATCTCCGTTTGTTATTGCTAAATCCAATTGATCATCATTATTAAAGTCAGCAGAAGTTATACCATACGGACCTCCACCAACATCATAATCGACTGCAGTCAGAAATAGACCATTTCCCGAGCCTAGTAAAACACTGACTGAGTTGTCTCCTGTGTTGGTGACTACAAGATCTATTTTCGTATCGTTATTCAAATCAACTGCTATCATAACAGCTGGCGTATCGCCAACAGTAGGTTGTGTACTTCGAAAAATTTGCTCCTTATCACCACCTAATAGTAAAGTCACACTATTTTCTAGTGAATTTGATATTGCAATATCGAGATATGTATCATTATCAAAGTAACCCAGTACAGATGATGATGGATATTTTCCAGTATCGATAGTATTATCTAGTCGAAATGGATTCTCGCATACATATTCTAAAAACAAAATAATAATGAAACATAGATTGAACAATAAATATGATAGAATTATAATCTCTGATATAAAGACATCTGAGTTTTCTATTATCTTAAAATAAATTTTCATACTTGTTGTTTTTGATTTTGTTCCCAAAATAACACCAATAATAACACCAGCAATAAATAGAGTAAGCAATAAACAAGTTGGAATCATAAATCTTTTCTTTCGATAAAATGGACGTCTTATAAGTAAAAAAAAAGAAATAATTTCATCAAATAAAATAATTAGATGAAACTTACGGAATTTTTGGATAAATATGTGCACCTAAATATTAAAAAAAAATATTATTACTATATATATATATAATAGATGATTGAAATACCTTCAAATGGTGGTTCAAGTGTCATCATTTCTGGTTCGACTTGTTTCAAATGAATAATATATAGATTAGCTGCTGGACTAAGTTGTGATTGAACAATCATATGAGTACCAGACATAAGAACAATTTCATCTTCAGTAACAAAATGTGAATGTGCTTTTATTGTTCGACCATTCATAGCTTCGACAGAAAAAAGTGTTCGATCACCTTCTTGACCCAAATACATATTATTTTCGAGTACAGTCATTTCAGTAGTACATGATGAAAATGCCCACCATGTCATTGCAGTACCAGGTGGGAATTCTGCACTTAAGTTTTTAGTTACTCCTCTCCAAACAGTTAATGGTGGAACACATGGTAGTTTAACAAGAGCAGTTAAAAATAATTTGATATATCTGTGAAAAGGTAGAAGTGCTTGATTATCATTATTTTTGAGATTAAAATTGAGTGTTGAATAGAGACTTCGATGAGGTTTATCCCATTCAATTGTATAAAGACGAATTGCAGCACTTTCATCAACTGATAATCCATCAGGTGGTTGTTCTGGCGTTTCCTCTAGTGCTAACTGAACATAGAATGATAAATTATAAAAAATATCATTTAATGGAGCACATGCTTGTGCAAGTGGTAACAAAGGTTCTTCGGAATATCCTAGAATAGGACTTATTTCAGTTCCATCACTTTTGGTGATATCTTTAGTAGCAGTCTCTGTAAGCTTTTGATCTTGTTGATTCGTGGTATTTCTATCAATATTAGAATCTTCTTTTGGTATCATTGTTTGTCTTTGATCGAGTATTGCTTCTCGATTAAGATTTTCATCTGTTGTATCGAACTGATGTGTTGAACCATTCTTAATATTGGCTCTTGGATTTCTTGACTTTTTACGTTCGTTCGTTACATTGTCATCGAAGAGAATACCTGTAGATGCTGTTTGTATGCCAACATTTCTAGTCCGTATGTACTGTCGATAATTTTCCGGTTCATCGTCGAGTCTATTTGCAGTTAATTTAGTTTGTATGCGAACGTTTCTGCTAAATTTAGGTTGTTGATAATTTATTTGTTGATCATTGAGTGGAACTTCTATTTCTCTTGTATAGATAGGAAAATTGTTGGTTTGCATTGTTTGCCATTGTGAATAATCGCTCATATTTGTTTGTTTTCGAAATGAATAATGATAATCTATAAGAAAAGATTAAATATTTCTTATGATGGAAAAAAAACAAATAGTTGATGATCAATATCTATAGATTTCATTTCAAATATTATTATTGTCTTTCAAGATAGAAATATGAAGACAAAAAAAATCTATCGTTGTAATTTAGTCGATCGCTAATCAATGACGAATTCTATATTATTATAGCTGAACAATACATTTTATATTTGTTATTCATATTATTCTAGAATATTTCTCTGAATGTATATCTTAAGATTATAAAAGTGAACTTAAAGATTCACTATAACAGATAAATACAAAAAATAAAATTAATTTTTTTTTAATTTTTCAATCAAATGATTATATATATATAATTAAACATGATAAAATGTGACAAAATATTATTTTAATATTATCAGACGAGTAAAGGAATTACTTAAATGGATTATTACATGATATTTGTTATTTTGTTTTGTAATATTTACCGTTAGAAAGTATTCGATGATGACTGAAATGAAAAATGAATAAATATACGTAATAAGTAGTTAAGTAACGAAATAGAAAAGAAAATTATGAAAACAAAATCGAACGTTGTTATTTCTTTCTTATAAAGTAGTAATGATTATGCATGAATGCTTTCTATCTTATATTAACAAAAACAATGTATTATGATAAATGGATATAAACACAATTTTCTATTTCTTGTCATAAACGTACTTTTACCTTGAGTTATAATATGAAGATAGAAAAAGAAAAATATTTATGAGAAGCGCAGTTACCTTTTTTTTTTAGCAAATGACTGGTGATTTCTCAGATCCTAATAATACTAAGAAGCGCATTTACCTCAAACCTATTATATACACATGTTCGAATGTGAAAGGTTTTATTTACAATTTTATTTTGTGTGATTTTAGCTTCTTAAGCATATGCAATTAAATTTATCTCACTTCTTTCGTTCGCACGATAATAGTAAGGCATATTTTTCTCTTAACACTCCAATTACACATACGAGCTGTATTTGTACATGTTTTGAGTCACCTGGAGATTTATTCATCATATAAAAAATATATAAAAAATCGATAAAGAATTATGAAACATGTTTTATAGACAACAGAGTACAGTTCTAAACAGATCAATAAATTTTTTATTAATCAAATTAGAAATGTTGTATTCAGAATTTAATTATTTTCTATTCATGATTAGAACAAAATTTCAAGCATGTTTTCTGTTTAATTTATCTGCTACAAGTAAATATAAATACGAATGTCATAGTCAATTATCATCTATTTACATTTATCCATTTATGTAAAAAAAAAAAACCGGTTCGAATAAAATATACAAGATGCATCATATTAAATTCATTATGTTGAACATTCTCAATTAGTAATCTGTAATACCACTTCTTTATTTCCTTCTCTGATCAATAAAATGCACTTTAGATCAAGAGATTATTAAATGAACAAAGAAAAAGAAGGAAGTGAGATGATATTACATCGAAAGAAAAAAGATAAGAACTATAGAAATGTTGAAATTAATCAAACTTCGTAAATGTTTATCACGATTGAAATTCAATATGTATGTGTCCCAGGCAAAACTTGCTTTTATTCCGCGCGAAAAATTGAGTTTTGTTTTTTTTCTTGGTCGGGCAAATCAGTAATAATTGATAAGATAAATAACGTATCAATTGATTAAGAAAAACTTATTTTAAAATATTTTATTGAGTGGAAATGACAAAACTTACTCAATGAGATAAAAATAATTATTTTACTCATCTCACTCATGAAAAAAATTTATGATATTCTTTAACACAATTTTCGTTATATTTTGTTTTAAACATCTACCGCATTCTACATTTTTCTACAACTATATTCATTTTTTATTTGATACATCTTCCAAAATTTATGCTCATTTTTTAAGATACAATTTGCGATCTCTACATCTTTCAAAAACTATATTGTTTTTTTTATTAAATATGTCACAGTTAACATGAGAATTCAGTTGAGTTTGGAATGTGCGAAAATTTAAAAGAAAACAAAAATATAGAAAAAGATTTTTCTATTAGAATAAAATAGATTATTTGTATAGTATCGCCCAAGAAAAAAAACATATATTAAAAACAACTAATAAAAAACTAGGTGACTCATTGCATCATATATATTTTTTTTCGATGTTTTTGTGTTTTCTGTGCTCGTCATTTAGAATTAAAAGAAAAAATATCGAGCAAGATTTTTTTGTTAGAATAAAATAAATAATTTGTATAATAGTTTCCAAAAAAAACATACATTAAAAGCAATGAAAAAAAAATTGGCGAACTCATTTTGTCATATATTTAATTTTTTTTCAAAATCTGCGTGTTTTTTGTGTGTTCGTCATTTATTATATATTAATTTACTCAATGTTTAGTATTATAAAGATATAAAATAATTGATTGTCTCATAATATATTATTATATAGCTTCCCTAAAATTATTATTTCCATAAATTTTGCTAAGATCTACTAAATTAAATATTTATGTCGCTTGTGTAAATGAACTGTATTCTATTTATCGCGATTCGTTACTATGAAACATATAATGATTAAACATAAGCTATGACGACATTTTTAATTAGATAAATCGATGTATTTTGTTTTTATAATTAAAATATTACTATTTGATGGAAATATTTAATGAGAAAATAATACACAATCGTACGTTTCCGTTGCCTTATGTTTATTTAACTACTAACTCTCATTTTTTCTTGAATGTGATCGTAAATTTTAAAATCTGTTTATCATATTTCTTTCTTTGATTTATCATCACACATAATAAACATAATCTAATTGAAAATATTCATGTCTTTTCCTTTGTAACCGATTTTAAAAATACTTACGAAATCTCAATTACAGAAGAAAAAAATCTACGTAAAACTCTCTTATATTTACCATATTATTCTCCATCAATAAAATCGATTTTTTAATCTTGTTAGCATAAAAAAGAAATACAATATAATAAAAACTAAACAATTCATTTTTAGCCAATAGTCAATGCCCCCATGTCCTCATTATCAAAAAAATAGTTAATATATTTAAGAACGAAACACTGACAAAATCAATTCTACGTAATCAGAAATACTCTATTATCATAAAAATTCTTCTTAAAATCTACATACAATTTATTATTAGCGGAAATATGATAATTTTATAAAATTAAAACTATAACCTTCTTCTAATTTTATTTATAAATAGCTCACAGCTATAAAATACCACAAAAACTTCGAAAAAAAAATATTTTATTAATTTTAAACCTATTTTAAACTCATCTGCGACAAATATAACTTGCGAACTCTACATCTTTCTAAAGTTTTATTCATTTTTTATTGAATACAACTTAAGAAATTTACAACTTTGAAAAATTGAAAATAATAATAACAACTGAATTATATTTTGAAATTTGTTTTAAAATCACATGATCATAGAATCATCTTAAAATCAAGTTTACTTAGTTCTGCCTGACACATATGCATTTATCTATTTGTTGAGCCTATAGTTCAAAAGTTTCGAAGAAGTTCACATTCTCACACATATAGAAATGTTCAAATTTATACAACAATTTTAAGATGCTTTTTTTTGTATAAAATATAGATTGACTACGCTTGAACGTCGTCAGAGCGATATTCTTTGCATTTCAAGATCTTAATAAATAACACATTTTTAAAAATTAAAAATATCTTAACAATTATTCTATATCTGAATGTAGAAAGGAAATAATATCAACGTAGGCTAACTATACGAATCATAAATATCTTCAGATATGACTACATACTTGCATTAAATGAAAGTTTGCGATATTTTCTTTGCAAACCTGAAAGCGAAAAAACGGTTTTTTGTTCTTAGGAAAAGAAAAGAAATTAAATCGTTTACAAGCATCACCTCGACACCTTCATATTGTTCAAGTTATATTAGACAATCATATTTAACTGTTAGTTAGAGATGCTGACGACTATCTGCAATTGTATTTAAGTTGCCTAAATTTCAATCAATTATCTAAAATATTATATTATAAGAACATAATGGAGAATATACAAAATATAATTAATCAATAGAATTAACTTTTATTTATTATTTTATATATATAAATACGTGATTCTTGTCAAATTCAAGATGATTGATGTTACAAATATATAATTTATCATAATTATCTTAAATTTTATAAACAAGATTAAATCAGAAATATATAACTTTATTTAAGATACTAAAAAGAAAAACATAAATAAATAAACGCAAATAGAAAAATTAAAATTTTATAATGTGTGAAAAAGTGAAAAATAAAAAAAAGATAAATAAATTTTTTATTATAATTGTTCATATAGTACGTAT
>CAJNOI010000120.1:179706-202445 GCA_905250115.1 Adineta steineri
CGATCGTGCATGGTGCAACACTAGATCAAGCTCAGGCAGGTGCAGCTAGACTGTCGTCTAACGTCTTAGTGATGAACTACGAAGTGCAGCAAAATTATTCTTATGTTCTGACCAGATATGGAGACTTAAGACAGCAGAAATATGGAAGTAACAATTTATTTCAAGATTTTAGTGGCTATTGTCATCTTAATCAACAACAAGTAGCCCGCCATACTCCTCCTAGTTCTCATACTTCTTTGTATTTATCTGCACTTCTCTGTAGCTCGCTGTGCATAATTATATTTCGCTACCGCATTAAAGGTTTCTTTACATCTATTTAATGTGAATGCTATTGTCATGTTATTCATAATTAATCTCTTTAAGAAGATAAAATATTTGCTCCTTTATTCTACTCTTTTTCGTGTTATCTATTTCTTTATCGTCATTTTTTTTCTTCCGCTCTTTTATTTTTCTGTCACACATAGGCAGCTCTCTATAATAAATACAATGTAACTATGTTGTAGTCTCAAGCAGATTGGTTTACTACAGTGTTACCAAATCTCCCGGTTTTTCCAGAAAAATTCCGGATTTTTCCGGGTTTCAGATGATTTTTTTGAATTAACTTTTATTTATTTGTTAATATTTATTTAATAGTTTATGTGCTTTTTTTATCGAAACCAGGGAACTATTGAAACTTATTCGTTCTAGTAAAAGTACTCTATTGTAAAACAACGTATTAATTAAAAGTGGAATTTATAATTTATCACTTCTCATATATTTAGTTTATTCTATTTTGAATTTTTATGTTGATTTTCTTTTGGTATATTGAAACATATGTTTTTTGGAATAATAAATGGTATAATGGAAAACAAGATATATAGAAATTTATTTTAGCTAGTAAAAATTAACTGTTAAAAACTTTTCAGAATTTAACAAAAACGCTTGCGGAGTTTTCCTGATTTTGACATTCAAATTCCGGTTTTCTGACTATGACATCTAGCATCACTGGTTCACTATCAACTGTCTCCAGACTTCATTTTATTTTACGTGAAGTTTATGCATAATTATATGTAGCTTAAACCGCCACATCTAAAATCATTGTAAGCGCTTTCGAGCGGAACGACAAATAAACTTCTGTTCAACCAAAAAAATATCTTTAGTTATTATTTAAAGAAAGCTTGAAAGTATATCAGCAATATCAAGTCGTATGGAACAAAGACTTAAAAATAAAAGCAAACACATTGAATAATCAACCAAAAGGAGTTGAAATGAACTACACTTCTTTTATAAAACAAGAATGTGAGTGTAGGTGACTGTTAGAAGCACTTTTATGATGTTTGAAAAAATGATGTGGGTACGTTCCTTCTATAGAGACACCTATCCATCTCACATCCTCACCTCTTGGACTAAATATTACATAAAGAGATAATAACCAGAAAGAAAAGTATCCGTTGTCGTTGTACAGCATTTCAACGGATCCATATACTCTACAAGATACTAATATATTTTGTTTCATCTGTATTTTTGTTTCGAAAGTCAGTAGCAAAATCCGAGAAGTTGAAAGAGAAAGTAAATTTTTATCTGAATTCGTTCTGACGACGTCATTGTAAGGGCGGTAAATGTGTGTATGGTGATGCTTATTTTTATAATGATGTCATTTAATCTTATCTTTCTCAAAATGTGACAAAACACATACATGATATCATATATATATATATATTATTCATTTACATTCACTTGTATCATATAAATCTTCAAAATAAGAAGAAATTCATAATAACAATAGCTAGGCTTTTCTTCTAAATTTTCCTAGTAAGTGTCAAATAATCTTGGTAAGTAGCTTTGAAGATTAGTTATTATATTTATCATGCATAGGATAGGAAAAGTAATGGTAAGAGCTTATCAATTAACATTATATGACTTATTATCAATTCGATCACAGAATCTAGTCATTTATATAGAAATTGAATCGATGACAACTAGTTGATACGTATTGTGAAAAGGTTTTTTTAGGCATGCACCAATCCTATAAAGTCGATGATTATGATGAATAGTTTTTGCTATGTAAAACATCTACTCTTTACCAATTCTTCAAGTCATTTAAACGCACCATCAATCAGACTATACAACGCTATCGTCAAACTTGGAAAAATTGGACGGAAAGGAAAAAGGTCTGGAGATGACTGGTAAAAAACCGAAAGTTTCCGATTTTTTATCAGTCACCCTCAGTCCTTTTTTCTCTCTCGCGCACTCAACAGGTATTTTCCGTTTCATAGGTTATGGATAATTCCTTCTTATGCCTTCTCTCCACCGTATAAATAGCTGCTTGTGTAGCCACAATAAAGAAATAGAAATCTGTTTAATAAAAATATTCACGTTTGAATATTAAATAGTTAATTCTGAAGTAATTAATCTATTAAACAAATTTATTCATTTTTCAGATAAATTAATTCCAAAAGATCGATGACTCAACCTTTAGTCTCAACGATAACTCTTTCCAAATCATGTAGAATATGTCTCGATAATGATGATCAAAATGATTTGATTCGTCCATGTTTATGTTCTGGTGGTTCAGCATATGTTCATAGAAAATGTTTGAATAGTTGGCGATCAATGAATAGAAATGGTCGTGGTTTTAAATCTTGTGAAGTTTGTCAATTTGAATTTGTTATTGAACCAGTAATAGATGATCCATCGGCAGATAAGAAAAGATTAATAATATATCGTTTATTAGTTTCTCGTGATATAACATTAATTATTTTATTAATTCAAGCATTTATTTTTGCATTAGCATTTTTAATGCAAGCTGCAGATAAACAAGATCGTAAAATTCAAAATTTATATCCTGATTCATTTACTTATTTTGGAACTTATTATTTAAGTAGTTTAATAATCTTTTTCGCTCTAGTTGGTTTCTTTGGTTTAATTGGTTATTGTTGTGGATTAATGAAAAACGATAATTATAACAATAATAATTGTAATTGTACTGGTGTTCAATGTTTTTGTGTAGGTACGAGTTGTAATAACTGTGACTCAGGTAGTGGCGGTGGTGGTGGCAGTGGTGGTGAAGGTATTCTTGTAGTAATACTAATTATTGTCGTGATATTTGCTATTATTGGAGTATTTGTTGGAGTTATTCTTAGTATAATGATAGTAAAAAGTATAATGGAACGTCATGCAAAACGATTATGGTTACGACAAGAAGCTAAAAAATATATTGTGAAAGATTTCGAAGGACAATTAGATCAATTACGCCAAATATCATCACAACGTCAAATTACGATTCCAAGAAATCCAACAAGATTCAATACAGTTGGTAACAATACAAATAAAATAATGCCATCGGCACCACTTCCATCTGTATCAGTAATTACATAATAAACTAATCAAATTCGATATTTTTATAAAAAAATTAATTAAAATAAACTGTAATTATTAATAAATGAATAAATAATTTACTTTGAATCAGAGATCGGCGGGACGGTACAAAAAAATCCTTGTCCCGTCGATTTCTATATGATACATAAATAATTCTTATAGATTAGAAAACTTGACTGTAATGTTAAAAATGATGAGAAACGAATTTAGATTACAAACGTTTTTTTATTATTATCGTATACGTCTTATTTAACATTTATTTATCCTCTTCACATTCTCTATTTCTTTTTTATTCTTTCTTTGATAAAAAGAATAAATTATCTCTCTGCAGAAGTTGTTTCATGGTTTACGCCGAGTGTTTAACAATTTATTACTTATCGTTTTCTTTTACTACCAAATGGACAAGTTACAATCTTTCATGGAATTTTATCAACACTATTCATCTATTATCAAAGTAATATATTCTATTTCAATTACTCACGAGAATGTATTGTTTCTATTCGTGAATGTTTACAATATTTGAAAAATATATGATTCATTATTTTGCAATACAATCATAGAAGAATAAGATGTATGACATGCGTTTCGTGTCAATAAAAACAAAAGAGAATGAAAAGTAATGCGTTGAATTCTTTCAAAATGTAAAGGTATAAAATATGTATACAAACTGTTTTTAAGTTTATTATTTCGACACACAAAATTGATTGAGTAAGTGTAAAATATTTGTTGGTTATATTGTAAAATAGAATGATCAGTGGAGATAACTGTAAAAGGAATATAGTTTTCTCGTGACCAATTTTAATAGAACTAGAAAGTACCAAATCTTTGAACTTTCGATAGGATATCTAAGTTGATGTGGAACTTCATGCCTAGAATTGTTATCGCTCCTTTTTGTTCTTTGTTCCTCTTCTTTCACAAAACAATAATCATCGTTCTCTTCATAATATTCATTCGTTAAATACTCAAAGCAGTGGTGGATCTAGGATTTTGGAAGGGGGGGGGGGGGGGGGAACGATTTTTTTTTGAGTATGGAGGGGCGATACCTGGAGAGGGGGGCCCGGTTTTGGTTAGAAGCTATTTTTTGAGTCCAACCGAAGTAGTGTGAACCTATTTTTTCGTTCATTTTTGCTGTAAAAAATCAAAAAAAAATTCGGAAGGGGGATCACCTCCATCGCCCCCCTCCTCCTAAAGCCGCCACTGACTCAACGATATCACTAGTACGTGAGCACTATTAAATTTAAATATATAGATTATTCGAAAAAAAACTGTCAGTCCATTTTTTCATGATTGTACATTTATTTTAGTATTCCAGTGAAATTTGATGATGTCTATCATAAAGATAGATGAACAATCAATGCAATGTAGAATATGTTTAGATACTGATAATCCAAATGATTTAATTAGTCCATGCTTATGTAGTGGCAGTTCGGAATATATTCATCGTGAATGTTTAAATCGTTGGCGATCAGAAAATGCTGATGGAAGAGCTTTCAATTATTGTAATGTTTGTCAATTCAAATATGTAATTGAAACTGTTATAAATGATCCAAAAGCTGATAAACAAAGACTTTTAAAATATTATCTATTTGTTACTCGTGATTTAATATTGATTACTTTATTAATTCAAATGCATATTATCGGTGGAACTTTTGTATTAAAAGCCCTGGATAAGAATAGTAATAATATTAAAAATTTATTTGCACATTCAATCAATGAATTTGTAATTTATTATTTAAGTGCGTTTGTAATGTTATTAGCCATTTTAGGCTTTTTATGTTTAATTATTGTTTGTTGTGCTGGTGGTTCGAATGGTTGTTCATCGGCTGGAAGTGGTTTATTCAAGAATAGTGGAAATAATGGGAATGGAATATTTTCTGTCGTTATTATTATGATATTAATATTTGCTTTTATCGGTATATTCGTTGGAATATTTTTAAGTTTTATGATTTTAAAGAAAATAATGAAAAATCATACTGAGAAATTATGGTTACGACAAGAAGCAGAAATATATGTTATACAAGATTTTCAAGGAAAAAAAGATGAACTAGACAACTATAGAAGAAACTTAAGTCAACACAATCTTGAATGAACTGAAATTTTGAGCATGCCATATATTATTTATGTAGTATCTTGAGGATGTGGGTGCGAGAGTAGCTTGGTACTGGTGTAGACTCTGATAAAGATTCACACCAACACCTACACCCTCAAGATGCTTTATTGTAAACGACTGCTAATTACTTTATTGATTTTCAAGATAATTACATCCAGCGACGTTTGTATACTCAAATATACGATACATTTCTACATTTCAGTACAACTTCTTTTTTACCAATAAAAATAATCAAATTGTTTCGAGAGACTATTCGTATTATGAGCATTCACTGTATCACTAACATTCACACCAAACAGTATCGCTGTACAGCTGCGATACCTCGTTGAGAGAAGAAATTGTTTGTCAGTATTAACAGGAATATCATGCATTCACAACAAAGTCAGTAGTTTGAGATGTGTCGCTCTACATCTGTCGAATATCATTGACGCTGTGTGCATAATGAAGAAAGAAAAAATTGTTTGTCAGTATTATGAAGAATATCATGCATTCAGAAGAAAGTCACTAATTTGAGTTGTGACGCTGTTCAGCTGCCATCCATCGTTGCGAGAAGCCTAGTTTCAATGATTAATGCTCTGTGACTAAAGAAGATAAAGGATGTGGGTGTGGGTGGTTATTGTTAGCGCTTATCATACCCATACCCACCCTCAAGATTTGGGTGGATCATTGTTTGGGAGGATAATAGATTAATTGTTGTTAGTGAACCTATCAAATCATTACCGAAACGTTCTTCAAAACACAATCGGACGGATAAGAATGCTGTTTTTTAATGAATTTCTGTATTTCAATTAGAAGTTGTTATCTGCACAGATAAGTTTCTGTCATAAAAAATCTTTTTTTTTCTAAATAAAATGTCATGCACTTGCAGAAGCGTGATGTTAATCAACCTAATTATCTTTATATCATGATTTGTTTTACAGAACTAGTGTCTATAAACAAAAACTAGCAGGAATATCTTTACGAGCGTGTTTATGTGTGTGGTTATCGATAATAAACGAGAAGAATACAAACACCCACATCCTCAATTATTTATATTTATGCCAAAAAAATTTCTCCTACGAATGTACAAAATACAGGAATGATAGTTTGTTCAATGGTTGCACGTATTGGAGCATTTTCAAATGATAATTTAGTATGAATAGAAATTTAAAGAAGATTTTACTTTTAATAAGATCATTTTAGACAAGTTTATCGATGCATTTACCAGTACTTTTGTATGGCAGTGCATCATTTATTGCAGCTATGTTTGCTCTAATGTTTTCTGAAATATTGAATCAATCATTACTTCAATTAGTAGCCGATGTTGAATAAATGAAGTACAACAGATTTATTTGTATTGAATATATTTTATATGTATTTTTGTTTATTTAGTCGTAGAACTTCTCGAACGAAATAATTCGTTAATTATGATAATGAATTAAAAGAGCATTCACCGAATTTATATGCTAATAATATTAAATCATCAGTTAGTATTGATCCTGATCGATATAATAGAGATGAAGTGAAGAGATTTTAGATGTTATCTTCAAATAAATATTACAATATTAACTTTTACTTACACATCTTGAGGGTGTGGATGTATGTGGATATGAGTATGATATCCAACATTACCCATACTCTCAGTTCATTTTTTAATTAATTCATCACATTTCAAAATTAATACAATTCTCATGTCAGCTGTGACAACAAGGATACATTCCATTTGAAATGCACATATTACTGTTTTCATGATCGTTTATCCTTCAAAAGTAACTTCACTTTGCTATGGATTTTCCATTGTATGTATTTTGAAATATTATACTGAAGCGAAATATCACGTGTGAGTTCTATATGTTAATCTCAAAGGGACGAGACTGGCAAACTTTTTAGCAGTAATACAAAAGTATCAGTATTTTATTAACGTTAATGTTAAGGCAACGTTCCTGTGTAAGAATATCAATAAGTTGTCTCTTCTTTTCTTGCAAGTATATCCTTTTTATAAGATGTTGGAAGCACTAAGTGACTAACTCGATAAATAAGCAAAGGTTGGTGTGTGTTAATGTTTTATTTCAGAGAAATGAGGAGTATATATTGCATACGAACAAATGCGAAGCTAAACAATGACTAGACAGTATTACAACGCGACACTGATACAAGCAGAAAGATGATGAAACGAGAAAGTAGAATTGAACAACATGAAGAGAACATAACGAGAAGATATACGCGAGAGAAAAGAAGAGAATGATGTGCATCATTCCCTAAACATTTCTATTGAAAAAATTATCATAGTTTCAGTTTTTCGAGTGTACATTAAAGTTTTTCATTTGTAACTCATTTCGAATCAAGGTGAAATCCAATTATGTCTGAATCATGGGCATTATTGTAACGCGTCTACTTTTGCACTTTTTAAAACAAAACATAATAAACTGAACCAAAAATGGTACTGCAAATTTCAATACTGTAATCAAACCACCAACTAATCCAATTAGAGTTGTAACAATGTATATTGCACTATTCTTCGACGTAACAGTATAACTGCAATATGATGGTTGACATTCACTGTAATAGTTTTCATAAATGCTTGATGAATTCCATTCTTCAACCATTAATTGATCAAGAATATCTATAATTGTAGAATTTTCCAAAAATAGGGTCGATAATGATATATCAAGAGCTTTTACATTCATAAGTGAATATACTACAAAATATGATTGTAATTTATTGATACAGGTTTGGTTATAAAAACATTGAAGATTAGATTGAAGTGACGCTTCAATTATATAACATCCCGCATACAGACCCGGAACAGAGAATAATAAATTATAATTACTGAATAATTCGTAAATTGCAGTTTGATTAATGCATGTGCCTGAAGAAGTACATGTACAATTACCGTATGAGAGTGGACTTCGAACCATAGCACCGTTCGATTCTTTAAGGTTGTAATTAGTTAGTCCACCACTGAATAAGCTGTTACTTTGAGTTGTGTTTCTTATCATAGCAAGTGATAACAAAAATTGATTTGTCGTTGATGATATGAATTGAGAAATAAATGCTTTAGTTTGTAGTTGAAATACATTTGAAGGTGTTACATATGCACTTACATATTGACTTGAATAGAATTGAGCTAACTGACTCAATATTGTTTGATTAACTAATGTGCAAAATGCACTTATAGTTTGAAATAAATATGTACCTGAAGATCGAAAATCGTATACATATAGGCTATAACCTCCAGGCGAAGTAGCAAGATAATTGATCCATTGTTGTGTTACAAAATCACTATGACACACTTGATGTAATGTGTATTGAATTTGAATAAACTTTTCATAGTTAATTGATATTTGTGTGCATTCACAAGTTAATGCTTGACTATATGAGTTATAGAGTTGCTCATATTTTATAATAGAAGGTGCTTTGATATTAACTGTTTCTGTAATATTTATCAGTGACGTATACAAGAGAAGAATAGATAATGATATAACTAATACGAAGATGAATAATCTTGTTGAAATGCGTTGGTTTCGAAGTTGATATTCATTGATAGTTGGTGGAACCGACGGAAATAAATTGAGATTTAAAAAGGAAAAATTTGTTTTTTGGTATAATGCTCGAACGCGTTCATTGATGGTCATCACTTGAAAAAGAATTACAAAAACAAAGATTTAGCTTATATAGAAGAAACAAATGATTAATTTCTGTAAAAAAAGATTTATAAGAAGTGTTAATGTACAGCACTAACAATTCGATTTTCCCCACTCCGTTCAATATACTATAATAATTATTAAGTGCACGATGACGATAGAAATGATTGAGTAAATATGTGGGTGTGGGTATTGGTGTACAAAGAGAGAAAACTGATGATCACCCACCCACATCCACACCTGCACCCGAACAATTAACATAAGGTATTGTACTAACCACAGTATATATATCTCAATTCTTATCCTGGCTTATCGGTTCATAAATCCTGAGACAAAGACTCAGAAGTTGAATAAAAGTAAAAACACCAATGGTATTAGTGTGTTCTTTAGCCAAAAAGAAATATTTCTATTGCTCACATTATTACTTTCTATTATGTACACAAAAATGTTTCCAGTTTCATCTTACCTATCTCTGCTCTTCGAAATTCCTTCTTTCTTCTAACCAACTTGACCAAGAATGGTACTACAAATTTCAATACTGTAATCAAACCACCAACTAATCCAATTAGAGTTGTAACAATGTATATTGCACTATTCTTCGACGTAACAGTATAACTGCAATATGATGGTTGACATTCACTGTAATAGTTTTCATAAATGCTTGATGAATTCCATTCTTCAACCATTAATTGATCAAGAATATCTATAATTGTAGAATTTTCCAAAAATAGGGTCGATAATGATATATCAAGAGCTGTCACATTCATAAGTAACGATTCTGTAGAATATGATTGTAATTTATTAATGCATGTTTGATTGTAAAAACATTGAAGACTAGACTGAAGTAATGATTCAATTATATAACACCCCGTATAAAGACCCGGAACAGAAAATAAGGCTCTGTCGTTCAATAATTCATAAATTACAGATTGAGTAATGCATATACTTGAAGAAGAACATGTACAATTACCATACCAGCGTGAATCTGAAGTTACAGTATAATCAGATCCTACATAGAATTCGAAATTATTTAATTCTCCAGAGAGTAAAGCATTGCTTTGAGTTGTATCTCGTATCATGGAAAACGACAACAAAAAGTTATCAGTTGTCGATGATATGAATTGAGAAATAAATGCTTTAGTTTGTAGTTGAAATATATTTGTGGGTGTTACAGATGCACGTACATATTGACTTGAATAGAATTGAACTAATTGATTCGATATTGTTTGGTTCACGAGTGTACAAAACGCGCTTATAGCTTGAAATGTAAATGTACTTGTTACTCGAAAGTCTTCGTAAGGTAGTACACTGATTCCAGATGATGTGGCAAGATAATTGATCCATTGTTGTGTTACAAAATCACTATGACACACTTGATGTAATGTATATTGAATTTGAATAAATTTTTTATAGTTAATTGATATTTGTGTGCATTCACAAGTTAATGCTTGACTATATGAGTTATAGAGTTGCTCATATTTTATAATAGAAGGTGCTTTGATATTAACTGTTTCTGTAATATTTATCAGTGACGTATTTAAGAGAAGAATATACAATGATATAATTAATAAGATGATAAATAATCTTGTTGAAATGCGTTGATTTCGAAGTTGATGTTCATCGGTAGTTGGTGGAACAGATGGAAAGATATTGAATGTTAAAAGGTAATGTTTTAATTTGTATAATATGCTGTGATTCGGTTCTTGTACCAATGTTTCTTAAAAAATGAAAGAGTATTAGAAAAGTTAAGGTGATAGACCATTAAACGAACATAAAAAGTAGTCTACACAATCTTCTGTTTATGAAGATATTCTGAACTCTGGACAGATTATTAATCTTTCAAATTATTTAATTGAAGTTGACTGTAATGTATCTATAGTTAACTATAGCTGTGAAATATATATCACAATATTCCTAGTTACATCACGGTGGAAAAGTGATATTTTGTTAATTAACTTTTCTCTGCCGTGTTCATACTGGTAGACAATTGCGAATAGTGAGATAAAAATTGATTATTTTCTGTGACTTCCAGACATCATATGTGAGTCAAGTAAAGCCTGGCTACATGTACAACACAATGAGACAAACAACCCTTTCGCAGAACTCGAACTCTGCAATTTCTTCTATCTGAATAAATGTTCTATTCTGATTAGACTAGAAAAGACATCTATATTTTAGAGTAGTGCGCGAGCCGAATATTATCGAGTTTAAAATGAATAATAGTGTTTACCTCTAAGGATAGAAAGGACTATTTATGTATATAATAGTATTTTTAAGAAATAGGTACGTTAATTATTGGATATCAAAGAAATATAAGTTGATTTGTTTAAAGCTTCCTAATCAAATATTTCTCTTCTATTCTCTGCACTCTAATGATAAGATATAGAAACGAGAACATATCAAGTAAAACTGTAAGAACATGCAGATTTTTGTTGATCAAAGCAACAGCTGATTTCAACTGAAGTATACATTGGAAGTTGTAGTTTGTGAAACAAACACACTTTGCAATGACTTTTGTTTTGTAGAATGGGTGAATACTTAACTCACGAGCTATGTACGAGTTACAAATCGTGTTCACCAACGGACGGAATTTAATAAAAATGAGACAGCTAGTGAAAATCTCTAACAAACATAAAGATTAAAGACTTATATGTAGCACAAAATGGAGGTATAGATAATCATAACCCTCAGTATAGATCATGGTAGAGATGTTATAAACTATTGCTATGTTGTCTACTCAACTGTTGTATGTGATATCGAATTTCACTTAAAGAATACTGATTTTGCATTATTTCACTAAACAAATTAAAACGGCATTTATACCCATTTAAAATCACCTCCTCTTTTCTCTCTACATTCTATCAGTTGGATGCGCATACATTCTATGTATAACACTGTTCGAGTTATTTTCATCTCTTACCAGCTTCTGTTTTTACTTCTTTGTGTATGCATTTCCTTACGAAGTTGACTAAAATAGGCACCATCAATTTCATTACTGTAATTAAACCACCAACTAATCCGATCAGAGTTGTAACAATGTATATTACACTATTCTTCGACGTAACAGTATAACTACAGCCTGAAGGTTGACATTCACTATAATAATCCTCATATATACTTGATGAATTCCATTCTTCAACCATTAATTGATCAAGAATATCTGTAATTGTTGAATTTTCCAAAAATAGGGTCGATAATGATATATCAAGAGCTGTCACATTTATAATTGTAGATGATCCCAAGTATAATAGTAGGTTATCTATGCAGGCTTGATCGTAGAAACATTGAAGACTAGACTGAAGTAATGATTCAATTATATAACATCCTGTATAAAGACCTGGCAAAGGAAACACTTTCGTGAAGCTCGGATAATTAATAACTGCATATTGACTAATACATGTAGCTGAAGAAGAACACATACAATCACCATCCCATGAAGATTCTGTAACTAGATTATTATCGTTTTCGTTATGATAGAATCTATAATTAGTGAATTGTGCAGAGAGCAAAGCGTTGCTTTGAGTTGTTTTTCGTATCATGGCCAGTGATAACAAGAATTCATTAGTTGTTGATGATATGAATTGAGAAATAAATGATTTGGTTTGTAGTTGAAATACATTCGAAGGTGTTACATATGCACTTACATATTGACTTGAATAGAACTGACTTAAACGATTCAATATTGTTTCATCAACCAGAACACAAAGTGTATATAGAGCTTGAAATGTAAATGTACCCGTCAGTCGAAAGGTATCATAAAATGAGGTACCATGTCCAGGTGAGGTGGCAAGATAATTAAACCACGTTTGTGTAACAAAATCACTATGACACACTTGATGTAATGTATATTGAATTTGAATAAACTTTTCATAGTTGATTGATATTTGTGTGCATTCACAAGTTAATGTTTCACTATATGAGTTATAGAGTTCTTCATATTTTATAATAGAAGGTGCTTTGACATTAACTGTTTCTGTAATATTTATCAGTGAAGTATATAAGAGAAGAATAGATAATGATATAATTAATAAGGAGATGAATAATCTTGTTGAAATGCGTTGAGTTCGAAGTTGATGTTCATTAATAGCGGGCGGAACAGATGGAAATAAATTCAGATTAAGAAAAAGAAACGTTGCTTTGTAGTATAGTTCAGAAGCAGATTTTGTATTGGCTGGCACTAGAACGAGATTTATAAATATTTTAACTCTTAGTCTAAGATAAAGCAGCATTTTTGTGAGAGTATTTTAATTTAATTAGGATTAAAGTTCGTTTACTGTTAAATCTAATAAGTAACGTGTTAATAAAATAATGATGTGAATGTTTTTAGATATTTATGAATAATAATGCAATATAGTAGTATCGAATAAAATGTCGTTATTGTAACAATAGTACTCATACTAATCTAACATGTCAAACAATAGAGAGTCAATGAGCTCACGTTTTTTGTATTCGATAAGTTTAGATTCGAGTATTTGTTGACTAATATATGGTAATTTCTCTGTATATGATCAAATAAATAATGAAAAATTCATTTATTATGTATTTTTAGAGGAATAGTCAGTGTAATTTTACATTCTCCTATCTTTCTTGACTTAACTCTATTTAGAATCGATGTCAAATAGGGATTAAGTCGTATGTTAAATTCAAACATGGACTGCAATTCTAGTTTGAAATAATCAACACCTTTAGATTAAACAGCCGTACGTTCAAAACATTCCTTCTAATCACATAATCAAATTCATGATCTTCTTAGAGACTTGAGAAAATTGCTGAAAATGTATTCTAAATTCATTGTTAAATTATTTAGTTGGCATATGATGAGAATTGGCACATCTAAATTTCAGAGACAACGGTTCTTCGCAGAAAAGCAACGGTTAAGTAGAGGATTTTGGCTGAAAATTAACGAGTTTCTTGTAGAAATCAGAAAGCTATTTAATTGTCTTGTTTGAAAAACAATTGAAAATATCATTGACAGAAATAACTCTCATTTTCTTACATTAAGTTAGCAGGGAGTGGGAGTGTATCTGTGTGTGCATTAGAGACAATCACAATACATACACCCACATCCAAGAGAAAGATCTATGGTGAAAGAATAAAGTTGGATTAAGGAAACAGTATTATCTCGGAGAAAAAATCTTATTCGAGATCTTAGTTTAACTGACTTCAGAATAAAACTAAACTTATGAAAAATGATTCATAGAAACATTTACAAGAAAATCGCCACTTAAAGCAGAAATCAGATGAACTTGCATTTATTTACGAAAAGAAAATATATAAAATACATACTGTTGATTCCAATAGATAATTGATTCTGCGATGTGTAATTGCAGATTGATATGCTTGATAAATACCACTTCAACGACAGTGGTCGCTACACCTGAAGATTAATAAAGGAAACAAATGAAATATCATTATTTTCATATTAAAAACGTTAATAAGATAAAAACTATTGGACTCATTAACTATTAACAAAAAATTACGAGCAGTAGCAAATGTGTCTATTCTTTTTAATTTTTATAAGAAGAATATAACTGCGATGCAAAAACTCATGTGAAGAATTTATCGGTTATCAATTAAGGATGATGAGAAAAATATCTTTTTTAATTTATAAACCTAAGTGGACAAAAATATGATTAATAATATTTATCAAACCAGCAAGATCCACACAATTGCTGCACACTAAAGTTAGATTTGTGAATTTTTCGAATTAAGCCTAGTCGACTGTCTTAAGAAGATTGAAATCAAGTCAAATCTTAAGTAACTGACTTTAATTTTGTTTTCGTTTTATAATTTAATTGTTTATTAACGTAATAGAAAAGACTTTACGTCAGTTCATCATTGCATATTCATATACTTAACATTTGTCATATTATTTTTACTACCCTGACTTTGTGTTATTGAAGTATAAAATTTATCAGGAGTAAAGTCTACCATCTTATCTAATTAATTCCGAATTCTAAATAAAAAATGTAAACTTCTCAGACAAGAGAGACCTATAGAGTTCAGAAAGAGCAAACTCACTATCACGAGCATCAGTTTAATTCAGCACACACATCTTCCCAACATTACAAATGATAAAATAGTTCAGAACGACTGAACAAAAGAAACAAACTCACCATATTCTAAATCTCACTTACGCCCACACCGACACCCTAGTATCCCTACTAGACTCTATTAGACTCTACTAGTCCCTGGTATCGTCATCAGTTCCCTCAAGTGCTTAGTATGCTCCCCTGTTCCAACTAGACTATAGTATCCCTAGTAGACTCTATTAGACTCTATCAGTCCCTAGTATCCTCATCAATTCCTTCTAGTGCCTAATATGCTTCTCTTTTCCTTATGTTCCCTAGTATGCCTACTAGAGCCTAGTATCCTTACTAGTAGCTGTAATTCTATAGTATATTCTTGTCTTTGAAATGATAAGTCATACTCCTAAACGCATTTAAAAATGGGTTGCATGTAATATAGAATTCATTATTTAATCTATTCTAAATTATGCTGGTGTCCCTTTAGAAAAATTTCATTTCAATCATATATACATTCGCGTTTCATAAGAATAGGTCTATAAATTATTTGTTAATATATACAGCATGATAAAAGACTCAGATATCTCTGGTACACATCGGCCAAAATGCGCTGTAGTTTATAGTTGTGATATAGGTGTCTGTAGAATCTTTTTGTGCAAGATTCTTGGATATACCTCTGTGGTCATGGAGAAAGTTTTTCATCAATAATGATTGTTTATATGCTACAAACTCAAAAAATTGTTTCACGATAATCCACACATATTCGTAAGACTATGCATCAAATAGTTAAGAATATCAAAATCAAATTTATTATATGTATAGTAGTAAATACAAATTAATCTATAGGATAATTTAACTTAACTATTGGAATCTATATTACAAGTAACGCATAGATCCCCTGGACCTCGCTCGACTCAATCCTGAAAGGAACAACAAATGTACTGCAAACACGACAACGTTAGAGCACTAAGTATATGATATAGTGAGATTAGGCAACTGAAGAAAGTTATTATACGGGAACCACTCAGGTCGTATTGGCATGCTTTGTTATCGATGAATACAAAAGACATTCATGACACAAAAAAGTTCATCTACTCTATCACCCAAAGTTTCTTCCAAAACCATCAATGACAAAGCCCTGTCACGAAGCTTTCCGCAAGTTGACGGATCCTCTTCCCATTACTATAACTCCACCCATTATTACATCACACACCTCGATTCCTAACGCCACCCACGACTTCATCCGACATCAGGGTCCCTAACCACACCCATAATTTCACCCAACATTAAGGCCTTTACAACTACCGGTAATTCTGTCAGACGTTAGTCATACTTTTATAGAAACTTACTAGCAGAGACCCGTGCAAAACGCACGATAGTTTTTATGAAAATGAGTGTTTTTCACAAAAGGCAAGTCAACTATCAACGATGCGCTCAAACACTAAATCGATCAGTCTCACTCTATGTCATGCACTTCCAATCACTTCTACCTCCGCTCACCCACTCTAAGCCTATTCTGCCGACTCCCACCTATTCCCATCCACTTTCACTCGATCTTACACTATTTCAACCACTCCACCTTCTTCCATCTATTCTCACCCACTTCTATCCTGTTTCACCCATTTCCACCCACCTCACTCATTCTCACCTAGTCCCGTCCGCTTTTACCCTATCTCACCCATTCCACCTACTTCTACCCTATTCTACCCACTTTTACCTTATTCCACCCATTCCTACCCTATTACACCCATGTTCACTCACTTCTTTCTTATTCCAACTACTTCAACCTTATTCTACCCACTCTCAAGTTATAAGGATTGCTTGATGTGTTGGCGGTGAAATCTAATTGGTTGAAAAAATTGACCAATCAGACACCGGACAAACAGAATAATTTTTGTAGCCCCAAGTCATCCTTTCAGGATTGAGAACCAGTGGCGAATTTTGGAAGGAGGGGGTGATTTGTTTTTTGAGTATGGAGGGGCAATTTTGGCTAAAAGCTATTTTTTGAGTCCAATCGAAGTAGTGTGAATCTATTTTTTCGTTCATTTTTTCTGTAAAAAATCAAAAAAAATTCAGAAGAGGGGCGCGATCACCCCCATCGCCCCCTTCTCTAAATCCGCCACTGTTGAGAACAATAGTATTTGATTATAGATCATGAATATTAACAACATTTAAATGAAGAACATATCCTAGTGAAACATCTTCCTTACTAGATCTTTCACTTGAGTAGAGAGAGTAATAAAAAAAAGTGTGCTATTGGAAATGTTAATAACTATCTCGTTAAAATTTTGTTAGAATTAAAATTGAATTGAAAGCAATGGATTATAGATGAATTAAGAATAAAATTTACCTAAGAAGTTGAGGTAATAAATTGTTCAGCAAAACAAAAATATTGTTGTCGTTTAAGATCAATATAATTATTCTTTTTTGAAAATGACATGTAAGAACATAACTGAGTTAGACCTTTTATAGAACTTAGAAAAAATTGTTTGTTAAAAAACAAAACAGTAAGGAGAAATCTTTTTCTTTCTGAGAGAAAATTTTTCTCATTGGTGGAAATGATTCAAACTTTTTTCTCCTTAGAAACATTTTTCTTTGTCCTTGAAAAACAAAAGTCATTTTTAGAAAGTAAAATTAAAAACTACAAAAACTACAAAAATCATTTCTATCATCAGTATAAAGTAAATAGATTTAAAATAACGTTCCTTGTGAGAAGAAGTTGAATTGTAGCTTTCATTGTTTTTATCTTAAGAAAATTTCAATGGAAAACCTATCAATTCCAGAAGATCAATCTCAAAAGTAATTATACTATTTATTTTAATTAATACTTCAATATAAAAATATCTTTTCAAGAGAAAATATTTTATCAGCAAAATGTCAATTTCTTCTTTGGAGTTGGATTTTAATTCTAATATCAATCATGATTGCTGTTATTACAATAGTTATATTCATTCGATATCAATCATCATTTTCGTCCGTCGATATAAAATATGACATTGGTAATAAGAATTTTCTTTTAATATTAAAGTTAAATGTTGAGTAGTTTCATTACTTTATCCGATAAAATCAAGTAGATAACTGTACTTCACTTAATGAAATATTGATTTACTTGAGATTGTTAACTTAACTTTCAGTTCAAATCAATAAATAGAATTTTCCCAAAAACATTTTTATTGAATTAAAATAAATTTTTGTAATCAAATGAAGATCTTTATGCGATTAAAAGGAGAAAGAAAATTAAATAACTTAAAAACTATTTGCAGGAACAACAACCGTTTTGAAAAAAACGACAAGAGCAACTCGAATGAAAACAACTTCAACCGAAGGTAATAATACAATAATACAATACATAAATAGATATATTTGTTTAGTGACAACATCAATTTCAAGAAATATTTCGAATATAAATTCTTCATGTAAATTAATAATTATTTTTTTTGTTCTTTTCAAAAACTAAAATGATCTCTTCTAGATATTCCATGTAATCCATTAAATTTTTCAAGTTATGCAAGTTATAAAACTGAAAGGGGACCTTGGTCAATAAGCACTGGTTATTTAGATGAAGATTCATTTCTGGATATTGTTGTTGTTAATCAAAATGATAATAATATGGGCATATACTATGGTTCCGCAAACGGAGAATTCCAAAGTGCACAATTCATTTCCACGTCTTCAATTGTTATTTGTGTCGCTGTTAGAGATATGAATAATGATAACAAAACTGATATAATTTTAACTTATGGTGCATCGAATGAAGTTGCCATTTTTATTAATAAAGGCAATCAAATTTTTAACTCACCAGTAACTTATCCAGTTGGAAATTATCCATATTGGATTGATTTTGGAGATTTTAATAAAAATAATTTATTAGATGTTGTTGTTACTAATGATCATGACGGTACTGCTACTGTTTTGTATGATTATTATAATTTATCATTCAGTTATTCTAAAACATATCCAGTTGGAAATGATGTTACAGGTGTATCTGTTGCTGATTTTAATAATGATTTATATCCTGATTTTGTTACTGCTGACTATAGTGATAATACGATTAGCGTTCTTATTAATGCTAAAAATGGAATGTTTAAAAATAGAAAAACATATTTTACAAGTATTTCACCATGGGCTATAGCTAGTGCTGATTTAAATAATGATAATTTTATAGATATTGTTAATACTAATCACGATGTAGGTACATTAAGTGTTTTACTTAATGATGGGCATGGAAATTTTAACGAATGGGATACATATTATGTTGGTGGAAGTCCAAGATCAGTTGCATTAGCTGACTTAAATAATGATACATTCGTTGATATTATTTCTGTAAATTGGTATAATAATTTTGTTTGTATTTTATTAAATAAACAAAATGGAAAATTTCAAACATGTCAAACATTTAGCACCGATTATTATGGTTATGCTGTTACAACTGGAGATTTTAATCAGGATGGAAAAATAGATATTGCTCTTATTACTACTTATTATAATACTTTAAATGTTCTTTTAAATCAATGTTAAAAACATTTCATCGACTATTTTATTAATGACAAATATTCTTTCTAAAAATTTATTTATTCGAATTTTTTTTCACCATTTCAGTTCTAAAGACACTATACACTGTTTTCCTTTATTTCAAAAAATAAACACATATTTAATTAAAAATTTCACCTTCAGTCGTCGAAGTCAACGACAACTGAGACCATCCATTACAGGTCTGATCTGCGTGAATTAACAAAGTTTTTGATTTCTAAATTAGTTTTATTTTTCGAAAAGTGTGTTTTAATTATAATACAAAACTTTTTCCTAAATAAAGAAAAAACAACTTCATGTTGAATACATCTCGAGGTATGATATTCTGTTGCTAGAAAAACCATTTCAATATTCTTCATATATTTTATTCATTTTAAAAAATGTTCGAATGATATTTATTTACTTTTGCTGCTTTTCATCTGGCATTTACGACTTTGTATTTTCTATGACTATATCTTTTTTATGACTTTTGTGAGTTATCTATCTTCAAGCTGTTATATGCGCATTTCTCTCCCTATCGCGCACTCATATTTAATATTGTTTGAAATAGCAGGAAGAGAAACAGATGAATAGCGTATATATTCTAAAATTATAGAACTCTTATCTAGCTCTGTGTATATTATTTTATTTTATTTTCTATTAATGTGCTGATCATATACTTATATAGAGATCGTCATCTACTATCTACCTGGTTTATCGTTGATCGTATGTGTGAGAAATATGATAGAAACGAGATAATCTGTGTTTTAAAATAACGTGACATCATGGAATTGTATATAAATTCTAATCAATAACTGTCACAATTAAGATCTATTAGTTTGACTGACGGTTTTTGGAAGTATGAATTTGAAAACTCGAATAGTTTGCCAATTTATAGGTTCAGACGAAAGATATACTCCTGAATACAAAGTGCTTTCTTGACTATTATTCCATTGAGAATATCATTAGAGCGTGATAGTGGGAGATATGTTTTAAGCAATATCTCATGAGTAGATCAACACTCTTTTGTCAATTTTTCAATATAAATAAATCTCAATAAAATCTACAAAAATGATATCGAAATATTGAATAGATCAGAGTAATTAATTGTGTAATCTCTGATATATTCATTTGAACAGCCAGATTCTACTGCTATTCATATTAAATTTTACAAAATATCTCAATTGTTATCTCATTAGTTAATCTTATAACTGCCTTCTATGTGACACCATTCTGAGAATCTTCTTTAGCTTTAGATCTGACAATAATATCACGAGTAGATATGCTTGTAATTTGTCAATATGTATGAAATTCTAATCAAGAAAGCACTTTGCATTCAGGAATATATCTTTCATTTGAACCAATAAATTGGTAAATTGTTTGAGTTTTCAAATTCATACTTCCAAAAATTGTCAGCCAAACTAGTAGATCTCATTTGTGATAGCTATTGATTAGAATTTATATACACTTTCATGATGTCGTAGACCAGATATCCCCTTATTTCATGATACAAAATATCTCATTTATATCATATTTCTCATACATACAATCAACGACAAAATCAGATAGATACTAGATGATGATCTCTATATAAGCACATCATGTGTACACTAATTGAAAATAAAATAAAATAATATACACAGAACTAGATAAGAGTTCTATAGTTTTGGAATATATACGCTATTCATCTGTTTCTCTTCCTGATATTTCACACAATATTAAATATGAGTGCGCGATAGAGAAAGAAATGCGTATATAACAGCTTGAAGATAGATAACTAACAAAAGTCATAAAAAAGATATAGTCATACAAAATATAAAGTCGTAAATGCCAGATGAAGAGCAGCAAAAGTAAATGAATATCATTCGAAGAGTTTTTAAAATGAATAAAATATATATGAAGAATATTGAAATAGTTTTTTCAGCAGTAGAATATCATGCCTAGATGTATTCAATACAAATTAATTTTTTCTTCATTTAACGAAAACTTTTGTATTATAATTAAAACACACTTTTCGAAAAATAAAATTAATTTAGAAATCAAAACCTTTGTTAATTCACGCAGATCAGACCTATAGTGGATGGTCTCAGTTGTCGTTGGCTTCGATGCTTGGAGTATCAAATGTTGAGATTTGGTACATGGGTAGTTGAGCCGCCTACAGTTTAGCCTGCTGACACTTAAGTTTCATATGAGGAACAATTTAAAGTGATGCAAGAAAATAATCTTATCATATATAATACACATTCGAGATAAGAAACTGAAGAGAGCAGTTGCTTTTTTGACATATAAATCTCTTGTAATTGGATGAAAACGCTTCAGGGTAGATGTGAGCGTGGACTATGAGCGTGTGGTGTGAGTAAAGATAATACGTTCATCTAATACCATTGCGCGTACCGTTACATACCCACACTCACTCTTATTACAACATCGTTAATAAAAAAATTTTTGAAGTTGCATTTCATTAAGACAGTTTGCACCATCTTGAGGGTGTGGGTGTAAGTAAAGCAGAGGCTCACCCACATACACCAACATTCTCAAGATGACCATACACTGAATTTAGGTTGATTGATTGAGACATTTAAGCAATATTTTTAAAAGTTTCTGTATGGAATTAATCTTATGAATACATTATCATTATAACTAGAAATCAAATATGAATGCAATACGTTTAAATATCTTTACAATAGCAAAGATAAAAAGATCATGTCATCTAAAGACGTGTTTATAAATTTTTTGTGTGCGAAGGCGGGTGTAGAGATGTACTGGGCCCAAGTACTGACCGAGTCTCTCGGGCTCTGGCTCGATCAGGGCTCGAGTGTGAAGATGGATGTAGGTGGGTGTGGATGAGAGTTTGAGTGTAGGTATACTGAGTGCGGGTACTATTCTTTTCACTCTCGCTCATATTTTCACGCACAGTCATCCACTACCACACGCATTCTAACACACGAGCCTTACCAAGCCTGAGCCTGACTGAGCCTCTAGCCTAAACGAGCCCGAGAAGCTCGAGCTTGGTACATCCTTAGATGGGTGTGGGAGTGGCATGAGCGAAGATGATACCCGCATCCTACGAGGGAAGGTCCCCAAGTGTGAATCGCCGTTTTGAATCGGAGATAC
>CAJNOI010000120.1:202545-234713 GCA_905250115.1 Adineta steineri
TATTCATCCCGAACACAAATTATTTATTTAAACGGAGTTCAAGATATTAGTCGAAACTCAGCTGGACCATATTTAGGCACAAGTGGTACTATTAGTATTGGAAACTATTATGATGGTATCGATCACACATTCGACGGGTAAAGAAAACGATTGAATCATTCGTTTTGTTCATTCAGTTGAGTTTCAAACATCTAGCGTTAGAAGTATTGTTTATTCTAACTTCGATACTATTGATTAAGTTATCAAAAATATTCATAAGTTGTTATGTACTCATGCAAATTTTATTTTTACCACTACTCTTTCAGTTCATTTTTTTAGAGGACCTATGACTTGAATAGAAATGTAAATAATTAATTTATTTTTTGATTCTATATTATTCTTATGCATTTAGTTACATTGATTAAGTTACGCTCTACATGAATGCTAGAAATGCAAGTGATATTCTTTCGGATGCTCTTTGAGTACATGGCATTCATTTGATTGTGGAATATCTTATGATTCAGGTCCAAATAGAATTAATGGAACGACTTATAATATTATCTTAGCATCTGGTAGAGTGGGTCAAGGGTTAAGCTTTACTTCGTCGTTATCTTATTATCAGGTATATAATAGACTTAATTAAAAGTGTGGGTGTGGAGATCGCTGAGGATTGAAAATACTATCGTCATTTCACCCTCACCCCAATATATTTTTACACTAGAGTAATATACATATATATGTATAAAATAAGTTTTTGTTTCTTTCAAAATTTTCTTATATTAAACTCATCTGTTCAATATCCAAAAAGAACGACAAGACTATTGAATATGTTCTATTTAGTTATACGGATTTCCCGTTCTTGGAATCTCAAATCATCCATATTCGATATCGCTATGGATTCAAAGAACATCAACCGGTGGAGCAACTCTTGTTCATGTTTCGGCGCAATCAGATGGAGGAGGATGGTGTACTGATTTTCTGGGATTTTCTTCGAGTGGACAAATAGTAGGCGGCAGTTACGACGGCTTCATTACAGAAGTAGTAGGTCCCGTTGTGTCGACCAACGTCTGGACGCATGTCGTCACTACGTTTTCGACTAAAAATGGTGTTCGATTGTATGTCAATGGAAGTTTAATTGATTCTACAGGTGCGACGACATATTTAGCTTCAGGAACAATAAACACGGTGACACTGGGTAATCCACGAGCAGCTGGGTGCGCTACTAAATCAATTATTGAGGGTACTTTTTATGGCTATTTAGATGAATTTCGCCTTTATTCACGAGAATTGAGTACTGCGGATGTTATTACGCTTGCTAATCCTTAACAAAATTATATAATCAATCAATTCTTTGTTTTTAATAATATGTCCAGACAGATAAGGCCCTAAAAAACACGCGTATAAGCGCCGTTTTTACGAACTCTTCGCCTATTTTTCTTCGTATATTTATCGACGAACTTTTTCACTCAAACAATATCTTCGTTATTTTATGTTTCTTCGGATCATTTTACGTCGATAACCGAATTCATTGGTGAATATATTTTATTTAGTTAAAAAGCATTTCGTTGTTCGATGTTATTTAAAGAACTTCAACTCGCATTAACGAGTTCATCAATGAACATATTTTTTCATAACTTTATCTTTCTTACCGAAAAAATCTTTTTCATTTATCATCTACAGCATTTATATATGTATTAGCCATGATATTATCAATATCACTAACATTAATTGCAATTGCTGTCGTTATTTGATTTTTTTTTCGAAAAACTGTCTTTGTTGTATTTCTTTTTTGACATAATTCAATGTGTGGGTGTGAGTGTGGGTATCAGCCTTGTTCTTGTCTCACATCCACACAACCATATTCTCTTTTTGCAAAATTATTTAGTGTCAATAAGATTTTTCATGATCTTTATCAAAGTAAAGAACTAAAAAAATTTTTTACTGGATAGAATCAATAAAGTAGAGAGACGAAGAAAAAACAGAATAAAAACAACCCATGTCAACCATATTTTTATTTTATTTTATGCTGGAATATAAGTAAAAGGCGATATGGCAATGTCTGTTAGCGCACACATAAAGGTAGTGGGTGTGGGCAAGATACGTAATATACACCTACACCCACTCCTTATAACGTATGAAACAGTTACATTTATCGGTGACAATGAAACCTTACAAACAGTGCTCACTACAAGAAATACCATAATGGATTTCATTTTGACAATGTATTCTAATAGATATCCATTCCCTTTCAAAAATACTCGTATTACCTAACAAACGCTTTCGTTCTAAATATCAACCATACACTTGCACACAGCAAACACTTCAGATTTGGTTATAATTTATGTACACTATCATTTTGTTGATTTATAATAAAGAAGGAATTCTGTTTTTTTATTCGTTGTATACATTACATGATTCACTTTCCTAAGCGATGCCATGTGTGATTGTAATTGCACAATCGTCATGCAATTCCCGTGCTATACAAAACTATATAAACTGCTGTTTCACTTCACAAATGATATACAACTTATATTAAACATATAGTATTTATTAGTATAGTCTGGAAATATTAAGTCATATCAACCTTTTAAACCCGTTCTTTTTGAGGTCTACATATTATAAATCATTCATAATCAGATAATGGTAGCTGTTACTCGTGCTACGTTAACTCGTCAACTACAATCAACAAATACAACTCGTGCTGTTGTATCACGTGTTGTAAGAAAAAAGTCTCCAAAACAGAAGAAAAGAATAGTTAAACAACATGCAGCAACAACATCTATCGTTTCAGCACCATTGCAACCATATAACGACGTCGCAGGCAAAAGTAATATTACGAATGCTATTGAATATGATATTTTCGGTAATCCAAGTGGAAGAGAATATGATTTGGGTCGAGATGGAGCATTTATGGGGTTTAATATTTTGATTGCACAATTGTATTGGGCCACGAATTTTAATGACACACAAATGCAAGTACCGATAGATGAGTTAAAAAAGAAAGGTTTCCAAGTGAAACATGTTAAGACTGAGGATGAATGTATAACAGAACTTGCTTCGAATCGTTATCAAATCACATGGATTATTAGTAATAGTCAAATTCAAAATCCAAAATTTATTTCATCTTTAACAGCTTTTCATTCGGCGGGTGGTGCGATATTTTTATTTGCCGATAATACACCATACGTACGCCATGCATCTGAATTTCTTAAAGCGAAATTTGGTATTACTGTCGACGGGTATTATTATGGTGGACAAAAAATGACATACAAAGAAGATGGTCATCAGGAAACAGGAAATTTCGGTCAACATGAAATTCTTACTGGTATCACAAGTTTATTCGAGGGTATCACTATATCTCATCCAATATATTCAACAACAGCAAGTCGCGAGATATTCATTCCGATAGCAACTGCTAGTGATGGTAATACTAGTATTGCAACATATGATCCACCTTCGACATCAACAGAAGGACGACTATGTTTAGATTGTGGCTTTACAAAACTGTATGCTAATTGGGAATCGGCAGGTGCAGCTCGGTACATTGTTAACGCCACTTGTTGGCTTTTAAGAATTGAAAAACGTTAGAAATAGAAGAAAAAAAGATAATAAAATATAAATATTTTTTTTCCATAAACATTCTTTAAGCAAAAGAGAATTATCAGGGTTAATATCTTTGATGAAAAAAATACCTCAAATGTTTCTTAAGGTGTGGGTGTAGGAATATTTGCAATAGAACACACCCGCATTCAGTTATGATTGTTTCATAAAGGAGAGGCAAATCTCACTTGATATAGTAAAATTTTGATAAACAAAAAGTCAGTACAATGGATAACAATCATGTGTTCTTCTTGAATATGTAGCAGAGAATGTTTATATATTTTCTTGTCTTTCCAATTAACTCTGTTAAAAAAAGAGAGATAGACGACACGACGCTTATAAAACTATATTTTTGTTTTTGTAACTCAGTTATCAGTAGTGCTAATATTAGCGACGAGTGGAAATTCCATCGTTTAGTCTGTGATAACTCAAAGTGTTTTCTGATTCTCATGTGCTTGATCTATGGCATTTATAAACAAGAAAAAGAACTGATGACATTCATTCCTTACTGACTCGTGTACGTATCTGCTTTATATAACAGAATAAAAATACAACGTTATATCACGCGCATATCAACTCGTTCTATAAGTACAGAAAAGAAAAGTATATCACATATTTTATCAAGAATAATATTGAATTAACAATGGAAGAATCAATCGTAATAGAAGATGCAAAACCGACAGTAATTAAAAAAAATAATATTTGTTCATGGCTTCGACGTATCGTTAATATTGATGATGAACCAAATCAAAAACATTATTATGCTGTATTCATCATTGGTACAGGTGCTTTACAGGTATTTATTTATCTCTTAACATATATCAACATTATTTGGAAAGGTGAACGTTTTTGGTTTACATTATCTTGTCTTTTCATGTTTTTTGTTCCATGTATGCGACCAACCAGTGATTATGATGATAGACACAAAGGTATATGTTTCTCTTTCATGTATCCACATCAACTATGGAGATTTTTTACTGCTGTTCTGTTCCATATGAGTTGGTATCATCTATTAAGCAATATTTCGAAACAGCTCCTTTATGGATTTCTACTAGAACGTAAATATGGTTCAGTTCGTGTAGTTATTTTATATTGGCTTTCAAATCTCAGTGCTTGTTTAAGTTTCATGCTGAAAAATAGAAACATAGGTACGTAAAGTAGAACTTCTTCATGTATTTTAATAAGTTTATTTTTCTCTTTAGCTAGTATGGGCGCTTCCGGTTCTATTTATGGTCTAATGATATTCTTCGTTATGGATCGACTTGTTGCTATACAAGAAAAGACCAAACGTCGTTTGTTCATACTTTTGCAAATATTCTTACTGGTGATACTTCCTAATGTCCCAACTATGATTGTATTTAGTATTCTGGAGCTTCCAGTAGGACATTCAGCTCATTTTGGTGGTGGTTTAGTAGGTTTTTTACTCGGTGTTGGTATACTAGGTTGTCCTTTGCCTTGGATTAATCGCCAATGTCGCTATGGAATAATATATAAATACATAGCATTTTCTTTACTCTTTATTTATTTTCTTATAACTTTAACTATCTTTTTCGTAAATGATGCTCCTATTCTCTTCTAAATTTTAAAATCTAGAAGACAGTTGAAATAATGTATATTCATCCTTTCTATTCTTTAAAACTTTTATTGTAAATATTTTTACTACTAATTCTATGTAAACAGTTGTATTTGGTAAGGTAGTTATGAAATATTCTATCGTTTTAAGATTTTTTCTTAATAATAAATCATGAATAAGAATAATAAATGAGTAATTTTTTCTGAATAAGCAAGTTTATTAAATAAGGATAGAAGTAACAAAAAAAACAATAAGAGTTTAATTCCATTGAATATAAAATATATCTAATTTCCGAAAGATTGTATAATTCTTCAATAACTTCTGTGAATCGATCATTTCATATAATTTTTCAATGAGATCAGTTGATAATCAAGAAAATCCTTATTGTGTTGAGTGTTTCAATCATCGAATCCAAAAATTTCAAATTAAAAATATATTTATTTTTGAAAATAAAATAGAATATTTTTCAAATTTGAGAAAAACATTTAAATTAATAAAAAAAAACTTCGAAATAGAAATTTTATTAGATTTATTTTTGTGGTTCCATGGTTTATTGAGAGAAGAAAACAGATAAAACAATAACAATGGAATTTGTCAAAATGGAAAAATTTATTTTAACAATTAAATATTTAAAATATAATAAAGAATCAAAATGAAAATTGAAGAGAAAAAATAAATTCGAAATATCAATTGTTTAATAAACAATTTCTCGTTTATTTAAATAAAACTTCTTTCATCAATAGAAAGAGTGATAGTATTCTCTTTGTACTGCCAACTTTCACACTCAGGCTCAGGAAGCTTGCACTAATTGTATGCTTAGATCGTCATTTACTCAACAAGCACCTTCGAGAAGCATCTACGTCACTTGAATCCACTTTTCTTTTACGCACTTTTATGATTTTCCAATCACTAAAGTGTTGATCATATCTTTCTCCATTAATGACAATGATATTCTGCTCATTTCTGTTGTGCGAGCCTTAAACAAAACACACCATCTGCAGTGCGAGAAGCATTGAATGATTTTGTTTCTTGTAGAAAAGTCAGGCATAGTAGAAAAGAATAAAACAGATGGGAAACGTTTCTAATTATTGATGCTAGCAGAAAGCCTTGACGCATTTCTTTAAAATTATGAGTTTCAATCAACAACAACAACAAGTCATAAACACTGTCAAAGGATTCCATCCGATCGAAAAAGAATGAATCAAATGAGATTCATGTCAGATTTCAGCTGAGATTACATCGGAAACAGATTCGATCAATTCTCGTATGGACTTTGGGTTTCCATGTGCACGATTTCGTCTAATTCAACGTTTGAATAAAAATCAGAAGAGAAATCGACTCGCAAGTGCTTTTTTTGCCGGTTCAAGTTGGACACTGATCTACAGTGGCAGTACTGGTCTTGAGACGGATCCTGGTCGATACACATGTGCAATGGTACAATTGATTGATAATTCAATTCAATATAGGAGTTATCGATTTCTTGTCACAGGCAAGCGTTCAACATCATATAGTGTACAATATTCTGAAGTGATCTTGTTCGGATATTAATCTTCGAGATTCTTTTTTCTTTTGATTTTTTTTATATAGAAAAATATTTAATCATTAGTGTCACTTAATCTTAAATAATTGTTCATATACTCATTTTTGTCAATTTAATCATATTTATGTAAAAGAAATTTGTTGTTTTCATAATATTTAATCAATAAAATATCTTATACAAAGAATTTATTCTGTGTTATTGTTTTATTAGAATTAATCGCTTGATAATACAAGATAGTTTCAATATTTATAACGTTTGTCACACTGATTATTGTGTTAATCAAGTTGTCGAGCTCAATTTCACAATGAATTTAACAGAAAAGAATCATTCGTTTCTTCGTTCATTTTTTTGAATATTAAATTATCTTCACCTTATGGTAAGCGATACTGTATTTTATGAGTGAGAAAATCATGCAAATCGTTTCTTATTTCATATTTGAATATTAAACTATCTTCGCCGTGTGGTAAGCGACAATATATTCTACGAGTAAGAAAATCATGCGGATCGTTTCTTCATTCATTTTTGAATATTAAATTATCTTCACCTTGTGATGAGCGACGCTATTTCATCGTCAAAAAAAAACGACGTCAAAGCACCTCGTATCTTTTGTTTTAAATATTTTCATTAGTGATTATTACCAACAATCAACAGTTTCAAACAAGAATTCTTCGTTCAGTCGAGCACATTATTCGTTTTAACATGTCCATGGTAAGTTAATCTTATCTGAAAAGTAATTCCAGTTTTTCCCATAGAGATATAATTCAAACTTTAGAAAAAAAGAAATTCTAAAACGTTCTATTCTTCCGTTTGAAGCGAATAAGTTAATAATAATTAAGAGTATTTCTAGCTCTCTTCAAAGATAAAATGACTTTAAAAAAACCTGTCGTTTACAAGGATTATATTATCATAATCGACAATCTATTTTTATGATCCGATGAACAATGACTAGTGGAAAATAGATCAGAGCAACTATTCTTTTTTTTTCTAGAAAAATCAACAATCACTAACAGGCAGTAACATTGAAATGGTGATACAAGGTTCAAAATCACCAGCTATGGAAAATGAGAAAGGTGGCCGCCAATTATCACAAGTGTCGGCCAAGATGACAAACAAAGGAGCCAGCCGGTGTTTAACAGGTCCCAAAATAGTACTTATGGTTGTGGGTATTATTGGTTTACTTATCGTGGTTGTTGGAGTTCCAATTATAGTCTCTGGTCAAAAAAAAGGCAATAATAATAATTGTATGTTTCTTATTTTCTATAATTTCTGAGAAATATTAAATATTTTTTGTAGTAACAACAATCAATGGATCATTCTTAATTTTAACATCAACGAAAGGTCGGTATATTATCTGATGAGTGCTAAATCTACATATATCTGTAATCCATAGATATAAAAAAAATATGAGAAATAATCAAAATTTGATAATGTATAAATAATCTTATTATACACAATAATTAGTTTTCTTGAAGACAATTCGTGTTCTATAGCATTTGTTTTTCGTTCTCATATCACAAAAAGAATAAATGAAAATTTTAGCAGAGAAAAATATGTTTCTAGGTGCGAAGATGACTATATTTCATTCATCTGTAATTTTGTGTGCATCAGTTCCTATTTTTTGTTATCTATTGTGATTCTGTATATTTAGCAAAGGGGAAAAAGCGAGACTTCCGTACTCCCATCGTACTCCCTTGTACTTCCATTGTCAAAAGGATACGATGGGAGTATAATGAAGTATAATGGAAGTACAAGGGAGTACAACGGGAGTACGATGGAAGTACAAGGGAGTACAACGGGAGTACGATGGAAGTACAAGGGAGTACAAAGGGAGTATAATGGAAGTACAGCAGGAGTACGATGGGAGTACAATGGGAGTACAATGGGAGTACAATGGGAGTACAATGGGAGTACAATGGGAGTACAATGGGAGTACAATGGGAGTACAATGGGAGTATAATGGGAGTACGATGGAAGTACAAGGGAGTACAATGGGAGTACAATGGGAGTACGATGGAAGTACAATGGGAGTACAATGGGAGTATAATGGGAGTACGATGGAAGTACAAGGGAGTACGATGGGAGTATGATGGAATTACAATGGGTCATTGTACTTCATCTGTACTCCCATCGTACTCCCCTGTACTTCCATTATACTCCCTTTGTACTCCCTTGTACTCCCATTGTACTCCCATCGTACTTCCATCTACTCCCATCGTACTCCCATCGTACTTACATTTACTCCCATCGTACTTCCATTTACTCCCATCGTACTCCTCTGTACTCCCATCGTACTTCAAAAAAGTTTTGAAGTAGATGAAGTCTCGCTTTTTCCCCCTTGATATTTAGTTACAACAAAAACAATCATGATTTCAACTTACGGTGAGTAAAAATATTGCCATTTCTCTTGTAAAATAATGATAAATATGTGTGATATTTTTAGGTCTAAATGCGAACACAACATTGACAAGGTATGCTTAGGAAATTTCTGATATGTTCTTGTGTCCTTCAAGGACTACTACTTATACGACTAAATCGATCTAAATAAGATATATTATACAAAATAGTTTGTTCCGGTTACAATACTTACTCTTTATCTAAATGAGATTTTAGCATAATTATACTTTAGTTGGAAATAAAGATAGACACTCGCTTCAGTGAATAGCTAATTCTTAATCCACAGTTTACTCGAATAAAAGCGAATAGATTAATGTACATGTGCACTTGTTCGACTACTAATTCCTGTAAAGTTAAACGAGGAGGGTAATCGAATGGTTAACATTTGAATGACTTCCAAATTTTATTAGTTTAGATTATTATTAGAATAAAGTCATGACGGTTTGGAATCATCGAATAATAATAAACATAACTTTTCGGAGTGAGCATCATCGATTCAAATTTATGAAACAGTAAATTTATAGTAACTTAAGTTCCTGATCCGATTGCCTATTAGTGCACTACAGAACAAATTTCAAACGTTTTATTTTACTGTAAAACATTCATTTTGGAAATAGAACCGATTTCCTTTTCAGTTTTATAAAGAATCTTTAAGAAGAAAAATTCATTGGTTTTTTTCAGCAAACGACTTTCTGTAGTAACATTGCATTTCTTTCATTTTCTCGTACATAAAATCGAGAACGAAAAGTTCGTATATTTTAATCCAGTTTAAATTTGAAGCGGTTTTTATAAGACCAGAAACTATTGTTGTATGCCTCTGATGTATACATATACGTATATTCACATGAGTAGATATCTATCATATTCAAAATGAATAATTTCTCCTTCCAAGTTTAATTTATTACATCTAATTGCGAATGAAAAAGAACTTTCAATTACTTTTTTATTGGAACGAGTCGTTGGTAAACTTTCATTGTGTTCATCGATTTTGATTTAATCCATCAAAAATTAGTTCATCTTTCAAATAAGGAAAATTTTTATATACTTCTTAAGCGTAAACAACATCACCAGCACCCCGAAGTACATCAGCAGCGCTCCGAACACCACCAACAGCACCCCGAACAACATCAACAGCACCCCGAACTACATCAGCAGCGCTCCGAACACCAGCAACAGTACTCCGAATACCACCAAAAGCACCACGAATACCATCAACAGCACCCCGAACAATATCAACAGCACCATAAACACCATCAACAGCACCACAAATACCAATACTACAACAACGACATCAAAAAACCCATGTAAGCGAGTAAATTTTCAGTTACTTTGATGAAAGAATCCACAAAAGTTCTAGGATTTAATTAGTTTTTTTACTGATTATCGTTTCAGTCAATCGATTATAATGATAATATACGAGAGTTGGACATTTCCAAACAGTCGAAGAAAAGTATCTTCCTTTAAAATCAAGAAGAGCTTTTAGGAAAGGAAATTCAACGAGTCTAAGACCTACAGTGCCTACTTATGAGTTCAATTACGATCGAATTACGTCGCATTTATGGCCGCACTTTGATCGTTATGTGATCCATGACTGAAAAATATTGTGACGTAGTTATGCGTACTATGCTGAGGATTTATTAAAATTTACATCATTATAGACTAGCGTATCAAGTAAAATTGGTCTTAAGTTAGTTGTCGTGCTCTAATGTTCTGCAATTCATTCAGCTGACCCTTTTTTTACGATGACCAAATCATAAATCGATATACATCGCATATACTGTGTAGAACGAAACGTTTCTTATCTTTCGAGATTTCTGAAGACTTTGAGAAGTATTGCAATAACTGCTGTCTCGTTTATAATGTGAGAATATTGTATTTTGAGGTGCACCGAATGGTTTACGATGGAATACAACCGGCATAACAATACTTAGTTCATCGCAACTAACACATGTCAGCGGCCTCTATATCGATTCAAATGATACATTATATACTGTGGATGAGTATTCGAATGGGGTTGTGTGGAAACTGCCAAAAAATACATCAACTGCTATTCTCGTAGCTGGAGTAATACAATCAGCTGGTTCCAGTGCTAATCAATTCAATTTTCCGCAAGATGTTTATGTAGATTCACAATCAAATATGTATGTGACTGATTATTATAATAGTCGCGTCCAAAAATTTGTGAATCAATCAACAATTGGACAAACCGTTGCTGGAATATCTGGTTCAAACGGTGTCTCACTCAATCAATTTAATGGTCTTCGATATCTTACTTTCGATTCAACAGAAACATTTATGTATATTACAGATTTCAATAACCATCGTATTATGCGCTATTTAACGAATTCAACAACAGGAAATAACGGAACACTTGTTGCTGGCGGAAATGGAGCCGGTAACAATAATAATCAGTTGAATTCACCATGGGGAATCTATTATCTTCCATCAGTGAGTAATTATATGTATATAACAAACGCCAATGGACACACACTGATGCGATGGATTCCCGGTGCTTCATCAGGTGAGTTCATAGCTGGTATTCCAAATCTATTAGGCTCCAGTTCGTCATTGTTAAATACTCCGACGGGTATCAAAATCGATATCTATCAGAATGTATTTGTTGTCGACACAAACAACAATAGAGTACAAATGTTTTGTCCTAATAGTTCGATAGGTATTACAATTGCTGGCAATATTATATCTGGTAGTACAGCAACACAATTGAATGGACCAAGAGGTATTGCATTCGACTCATCAATGAACATGTACATTGCCGATTATAACAATTATCGAATTCAAAAATTTAATAAACTTTAAGATCTAAATAAGTCAAACATTTTCATTGTTGTAAGAAAAAACAATAAGTTTTTTGTAATTCAACAATAACACTACATCGCTCGATGTCTTGCTTGCTTGATTCGCTTATCATAGTACCACGCGCTTTTGCTTTGCTTAAGAACATTTTTCAATAAACTCTATTTTATCTTAACTACATCATTTCGATTCGATCTGATTTTTATGTGCATTCATCGTTGGACAAATATACTCGTTGATCTCTTCAGTTTTTTGGATGAGGATTTTGCTAGAATGAAATAGAATCAAAATCGGATGCTGAATTCCTGGAAGATCATAAAGTTGGTGAAGAAGTACCGGCAAATTCAGAAGATAATACGATCATTCGTATTGATCACGGTCGACATTACCTCACTGACGATATTATTAGCCTCATTGCTTGTGAAACTACTCGATATGTAGAATAACACTTACGAACCTCGATGATGTGGGTGTAGATATGAGACGTATCTGAAATCGGTTCAGCTGGTCTAAACTCTTAACTAGACCAGTCAAAACTTGATCATTTTATGTATCAATTATTCAATGAGTACTTTGATGGTGTGGTTGTGGGTGTGGTAGAGTGGGAATGGGGTGGAGGGTGGGGTGTGGGTGTGGGTGTGAGTGTGGGTGTGGGTGCTTCTCTCTTTACTGACACCCACACCCACACCCACACCCACACCCACACCCACACCCACACCCACACCCACACCCATACCCATACCCATACCCATACCCACACCCACACCCACCCCACACCCCACACCTACACCCACACCCACACCCCTCAAGATGATTCTCGTGTGTACCATCATACAGCATGGTCCGCTTTGTCTTCATTGCAAAACTCATCTACTAATTGCAATTGATTCTGACTACTTTCTTGTTGAAATGAACATATTTGGATCAATTTATCTTTATTTTAATGAGAATCCTGATTCACAGTCACTTATTCTCATTTCTACATCAATACCTACATTCACTCTTCACATTCATCTGCATATAAATGAGTATGTAAACTATTTTTGTTTTATCTGTCAAAGATGCAACTGCTAACCTTGGATTCATGTTCATCAAAAGTGCAAGCTTCAATATGATTCGTACATAAATACTAAATAAACAAATTTTCTCTTTACACAGTAACTTAAATGTATTCTACTTGGTTGCACAAAACAACAGCAGAGAAAACTTGTTGCTGTGGTGTTCTGCAGATGCACGAAAAATCTGAAAATTACAAGGAAAAAAGAAACTGCGATTGGATTTCATATGAATGTGAGAATTCAATATCTTAACTTTATTATCATATTTTTCGAATAGTCATCCAACTCATCGAGGACAAACATCAACTTTATTTTTCAAAGAATCACAACATATACAAAGTGAGTGATAGAATAATTACAAGATACAAGAGATAAGTGACAAGAAACTACAGATATATGTAACAATACAATGATAAATTCTATTTTAAGAGAAACTTTCGCACTCGACTATTATGCGAATCGACAACATAGAGATTGCCGTTGCGATCGAACGATAAATCTTCTGGACCGTTAAACCAATTTTCTTCCAGATAAGCTGGTCGATCTAAAATAATTTTTCCATCAGTGGCTCCTTTCGGCCATTCCGTTATTAGGCTAAACAGATTTTCTACTACATAGACTGTACCATATCGATCGACAACAACACCTCGAGGATCCGATAGTTGTATGTGACCTTCAATATAATTGTCCCCACCAACAACAACAAGACTTTGTTTTGAGCCTTTGGTCCACTTCGTTACTCGATGGTTGTCACTCCAGTCAGTTACATATACTGATTGCTCTGAGTCAACAAATAAGAATTTAGGCCCGTCCAATTCATTGAGATTGCCACCTATTTCATCTCCACCTGCCACTACTATTCCTTCTCGAGTGTAATCTCCTATCTTCCATCGTCTAACAGTATCATTCATTGTATCAGTAACATAAAGAAAACCAGCATTATCCTTTGCTAATCCAAAGCAAGATATGTTTGAAATAATTATTTGTCCAGTTGTCCCACCTCGTAGAGGCCATTGAACAATTCGCGTATTTCTTCGGTCACAAATAATGAGACTATCGCTCTCATGATCAACGATAACATCCGTAGGATCAAATAACTGGTTCATCTTCGAACCAAAACCATTTCCACCGGCGACTACTCGTCCAACGGTTGCACCTGACTTCCATTCCATGACACGATTATTGCCAGTGTCAGCAATATACAGAGTGTCATCATCATCAACATACAATCCGATTGGATACAGAAGTTGATTTAATTTGTCTCCAGAGTCTCGACTACCAGCAACGGTGATACTATGATTTGACCACTTAGAATTGCCATTGACAAGAGAAGAAAATGCAGAAGTTGTTTCAACACTCGCTGAAAATAAATAAAAAGAATTACTTTTGAATTAAGTATTTTCTTTTACTTTGTGTTGACTCTAAGTTTCATTTTTTGTCTTCGTTCTCAAAAGGTGTACCAATCATAATCAAAAGAAGTAAGTTCCAAACACAAAATGAAATTAACCTCATTGTGTTGTTACATGGATAACCTCGAGTCCATGTGAATATATATATATGATATCACAATACAATGACCGTCAAGTTTTGTTTTTCCCTTCCCTATATCATTTATTGTTGAACAATATTTGAACTCGTCATAGTCAATTCGTTATCATGACGCTATCTAATGAACTTTAAGAATATAATTAGATATTCTAATCTATTATTCACCTTGGAATGTGTTTGAAGATTTGAAAAAGGGTGTGGGTGTGGAGGTGTAAGTAAAAGATGAAATGAATACCCACAATTATTTTTGAATAACTTTTTTTATAGGAAAATCTACTAATATAGAAGTAAGTTTATGATAAATAAATAAAACTATAATATTCTTCGTACATTTTTAGGTTAGGTAGAAATAATAATATTTGAGAGATCGTAAAAATTATATTAGATATATTGTTTAAACAGGTCAGACTTTGTATATTGCTGATATAAGAGAAAAGAGAAAATACAAGAAATATTGCAGTATAAAATAAGTTATGTCTCTTTATGTAATAGTATTAAAATTTTTGTTTGCATTTATTTTATAAACCTGCCATATAAAAATTATGTTGGATATCCATTGTGCTTTGCAAAAGATCAATTCAGTAGATTAGAAGTATTTTCTTCGATACTTGTAGTCTTAATAGTAATTATTTATTCGGTTTGTCCAAACATTTAGAATGAAATTTAATAATTGTTTCTCCTAGTAAAATATATACATCGGATGAGATCGAATACTATTTCGAGGTCTGATATTTATTTTTCAGTCACATATTCTTGCCTATTACTTTACCCATACCTTTTCTTCATTATAAAAGTGCACGAGGATAAAAATAGACGTTAAGAACGAACAAAAAGTACGATTTATTGTATATACCGAAAGAAATGTCCTTGTCCTTTTCTTTCTTATTCTTGTCGTCGATGACGTCTATGTATATAAACGCACATGCTTTCTTATTCTCTCCGATAAATTTATAACCGTCTCGCATGTAAAAAAGAGTGCATACAGTAGAAATTTATATTAGTTTCACCAGCTTTATTTACGGTATAGGCCTTTAGTATGAAAAGATGATTGAAAAATATCAAAACTTTAATCATTTTCTACAATTCTAGATTTAAAATAATTAAAATATGCAAGAAGCACCATCACCTCCAAGTGCTCTTGGTAAATATCGTCTTTTATCACCAACTGCCGCTGTTCGCGTGTCACCACTATGTCTAGGTGGAATGTCTCTTGGTGATGCATGGGAACAAATGGGTATACAATCAAAAGAAAATTCATTTAAAATTCTCGATACATTTTTCGATGCTGGTGGAAATTTTATTGATACGGCCAACGGTTATCAAAAGGAACAAAGTGAAACCTGGTTAGGAGAATGGATGGCTAAACGACAAAATCGTAGTCAAATGGTTATTGCAACTAAATTTACAAGTGGATACAGATCAGACTGGGAAAAAGAACCAATTCATGTAAATTTTGCTGGAAATTCAGCAAAGTCTTTACATGAAAGTGTAAATGCTTCATTGAAAAAACTTCAGACGGACTATATTGATCTTCTTTACGTACATTGGTAAGAACTTAGAAAATTAAATAGATAAATATATAATCAATTCGTTATTTTCTTCTTTTTAGGTGGGATTATACTTGTAGCATTCCTGAATTAATGCAATCACTCGATCATTTGGTCAAAGCAGGCAAAGTACTCTATTTAGGAGTGAGTGATACACCTGCATGGGTTGTTACAAAAGCAAATCAATATGCAAGAGATCATGGACTTCGTCAATTTTCAGTCTATCAAGGTCTATACAATGCTGCTAAACGAGATGCAGAAAGAGATATTCTTCCAATGCTTCGAGATGAAGGTATGGCTTTTGCACCTTGGCAAGCACTTGGAGGAGGAAAATTTAAAACACAAGAACAATTAGAAGCAATGGAAAAGGCAGGTGATAAAGGAAGATCATTTGGTGGATTTAGAAAAGGTTAATATAAATATCAAACTTGTGTAGTTCTATTTAAATTTTATACTGAAGATATTATTAATAATTTTCATTTTATTTAATGTATTAATCTAGGTCCATCTGAAGAGGATAAAGCTGTTACTGCTGTACTCGATAAAATTAGCAAAGCTAAAAATGTTTCGATAACACAAATTGCATTGGCTTATGTAATGGCAAAACAACCATACATCTTTCCTATTGTTGGCATTCGAAAGATCGAACATTTGCAAGATAATATAGATGCTTTAAAATTACGCTTAAATAAAGAAGAAATCAAAGAAATTGAAAATGCATACGAATTTAAAGTTGGCTTTCCTCATGATTTCACTGGACTTCATCCAAGTCAAAATTTTCTTTTAAAAATGGCAGCTCATTATGATTGGGTGGAACCGGAAAAGAGTTTGAATGCTGATTAAAAACAAATCATTTCACTAGATTTTTCGCTAATAAATTATTTTTATTCTTTTACAATAGTATTATTTTTTCTATCAATAAACTGATTATGAATGACTAACTTTTTGAAAAATACATTTCTTTAGTCATACAATCCAAACCAAAAATATGGGTGTGGATGTGGAGTCATCCTTGATTCACCCACACTTACATCCTGAAACTCTTACTAAACATTATTTAATGGTAAATAAAATCTCTTTATATCGTTCTTCTATATAACATTAATTTCTTTTCACTTTCTTTACAATACATTGTTCATCATATTATAATACAGTTTCTCTATTAATACTGTTCGCTATTGTGAAATGTTTTTCTATGCTGAACGAAAAGTTGATTACTATTAATATTTACCGGTAATATCTTAGAGAATTAATGTCAATTAAAATATTTCAAAAAAAACTCGCTAAAGGATGAACTGAACAAACAAAATAATGACAAGATTTGAAACTATGACTGTCTCACAGAATTCTTCAGATGAATGTGATGATTGTCTGTGATTAACAAGATTTTTCCAGTAGTTTCAAGGTTCTCGTTAATAATACTGTCATTATACTGAACACCATTTTTCCTTATTACTGTATATATGTATACATACAGGCGTATCTACAAGCATTTTTCTATGTATTATTACGACCACCATTTCCATGAATCACATATGCATTTTTGACCTGGGCACCATTTTTCCGCTGAAAATAATCATTTATGTCATCGATAGAAGTTTTCTCCACTGCTGATATGTATGATATAAAGTTCCTAATTTTTTGTCAATCCAAAATGAGAAAATACATTGTTGAATATTAGTAATATAATCAATAATTTTATTGATAAAAGTTGAACTATAAAAATAATATTTATATGAATACTTCAGAAATAAATTCATATTCATTCAATGCTATTTAATAATATTTTATAATAGTTCAGTATAGGTAAATGAAATACTTGATAAGGAGTAATAATATTATTGTAATAAATTCAAAAAAAATTAATTTCGATATGAATGAACGATTGAATACTTCATATACACGTTAAGATTTAAAAGTTCATGTAAAAGATTTTCGAAATATGTTACCGATTTATTTATTAAACAAATGATCAAACTTAAATCTTTGAAAAAATATTTTGTTTCAATTTTTCTGGATATCATTTCATTCTAGAATTAATATATCATCATCGCAGAAAAACACATATGCATATACGACGTTTTTTTTCTCCTGGTGTTTTATCTTTATCAAATATAGGACTTTATTTGATAAATAAAGAAATAGGATGTCGACCTCTTCACTTAAACTTTAACTATAACTCCAAAATAAGTTTCAATATCATAATTTATTCGTTGCAACAACGAAAACAAGTATGACAAATAAAATTCGTATATCTTCGATTAAATATATTATTATGTTAATCGAAATGATATTGTTATGAAACACAAATATGGTATAATTATTTTTGAAAAAGAAAAAAAGATAAGAATAAAAAAGTGCTTGTTTTGCGCACGTCTCTTTTTTTCTTTTGTATTCATTGAGAGAAAGTCGATTATTATTCTGCGTCATGAGTTAACTGATACGTAAATAAATATATATAATGCAGTGTAATCATAAAACAGCATTTAAACCTAAATAGAAATAGATAACAAAGAAAAAATATGACTGAGTTGTTGATGTTTTATACAACGAATGAATCAGAATAATTGCGAGATAGAATATCTCTGAATAGATATAATGTTGTTTTTTTTTAAAAATATACGTTGTAAAATTGTTTACATGAATGGGAATATTAATTTCTCCAAGTCAAAATAATTTTATGCAGAAAAGATATTTAACCTATAAAAATGATCCAGTCATTTCTTATAATAATGTCGAATTTTGCTTGTCATCTATTATGTAAGAATTAATAATATAAAAAACAAATGTCATCTATGACACAGGCGCAATAGAAGATAAGAATGACTATATAAGATGATGTATTTTTTCTTTAACAACGACACACACTGATATTCTTCTGTATTCTACAAGATGTTGCGTTGTCTTACATTAGTATTATTTTTGGCTACATTGGTATATAGTCATGATCCTTTACGAAATGAATATATACGTATAAAAGCTCAATCATCTGGCATGAATCCTTCGATTGAAGTACCTAAAACTCGTCGTACATTATCTGTTAAAGCTGCTGATCAAGCTGCAATCGATCCTAATCTATTTTTTCCACCATTACCAGGACAATCAAATAATGATTTTCATCCACAATTACGTTCATTACCAAAGGAAAATGATACACTTTATTATTATTCATGGCATATACATTCTTATTTCTTTCATGAAAATGCTAATGTAACTGCACGTGCACTTGCTATTCGAACAGAATTTATGAAATATTTTAATATTGAAAAATGTCTTGGAAATTGTTTTATGGGAGGAATATTTGATAATTGTACTCGTATGTGTGTATGGGATCCAGTTATGGGTGTTGATGGACCACATCCATATGGACAATGGGGTGTTTATTTACCAAATGAATTACTTCAGGATACTCTTGCATGGATGTCAGAAAATCATGGTGAATTTGAAGTATTATTTCATCCCAATACAGGATTGATGGTTGGTGATCATGATAGTGACCGACGAGCAATGTGGATCAAACAAACAGTTCCACTTGATTTAGATTTCTTAAGATGGTTACAATGCAAATGGTTTGGATGCAGTGATCGTTTTTAAACATTCAGAGACCCTATATTTATAACTTTCTTCTTTTCAATAAATAGTTATAAACATACATAATATGAAAATTTCATTTATATCTAATGTCACACGACATAAAGAGGAACGAATATCTTTTCATCATCACTATATAAACAATCTACAGGAGGATGTGTATAATTTCTTTTTGAAATTCTAGAGTAAATTTATTCTTTTCAACTGAATACATGTGCAATATTTTTATCTATTTCTTTATTTCGAATATTAATTAAGAGCAAAATAGAAGAATAAAGTAGACATAAAGAATATTTATTCAATACAATGATAAATGATGCGATGGAAAAAATATATAGATAATTGTTTCAGATATGAAATGTCATATTATGTTACACTGTACTGATGAACTACTGAAGATTATTTATTATTTTTGACATTGTCTAATTGTTTAACATGTATATAACGCAAAAATATAATATTCTGTACTGGCTTCGTTGAAAAATTATTTCTGCGAAATGTTAATATTATATGTACTTCATCTATCTCTACAACTATTATTTTCACATTTTTAAATTATATTCATGTAAAAATCAATTCCTCTTATTGATAACGAAAATTTACATCGGAAATATGTTTGCTTTCGATTTCATCTATCAAACTTTGTCATGAAATGATGACGCAAGAGATTTTCTCATACCTTTTCGTCTCATTAAACTTGCATATAAAGTGACAGAATTTGATAAATGTGCTTCAATCGTATTTGCGCACATACCTAACAATAAGGTGAAAGGCAAAGAGTAGAAAGAGAATAAACGATGAAAATAGGAGAAAAAAGGAAGTGAGAAAAAGCAAATTATGGGGTGATGATGATGATGATGACGTTAATAATGACTACGCAATATCACTTCTCTACCAAAAAATTACCAACTATATGTTATATAAATGAATCGATTTTATGATTTTGATTTACATCATATTCATTTTTCTTCTTTCACTTCAAGCTGAAAGCCATGATTCGAGTTTTTACTTGTTTAATCTTATTCGGACATATAGTCATATCAACATCAACAACATGTACAGCCAACAACATTCAAGGAACTTGTATTGATACATCTTCATGTTCAGGTAAATCGGTACCTGGCAAATGTCCCGGTGCTGTAAATATTCAATGTTGTATACCAACGACACCTTCTTGTATAGCCAATGGACAGAATGGAGTATGTGTTGATACATTGTCATGTTCAGTTAAACCGGTACCTGGCAAATGTCCGGGTGCTGCAAATATTCAATGTTGCATTTCTAATAGTGATTCTGGAAGCTCTAGTGATGGTCTCTGTGGGAGTTATATTGGTGCTCCTGTGAGTTCGATCGCTGGTAATGATAATGTAATGTATTCAGTAGTTAAAATCAAGCAAGAACATCTTACTGATCCAAGTACATATTCATTACCACCTACTAGTTCAGATAATACTATGACTACACAAACTGCTTGTGCATTTGATAAGATGGCTTCCGCTGCTAAACAGGATGGTGTAATAATTACTATTTCATCTGGCTTTCGTACACTTGTTCGTCAACAATATTTCTGGAATTGTTATCAAACACAATCATGTAACAATGGTAATTTAGCTGCTAAACCTGGTACTTCAAATCATGGTAAAGGTATTGCTCTTGACTTAAATACTAATTGTGGTAAGCAAACAGGATCTAAACCTGATTGTAATGGAAGCAAAGTCTATCAATGGTTATATAACAATGCAGATAAATATGGATTTACTCGTACTGTTCAATCCGAACCTTGGCATTGGGAATTCCGTGGAATTGGTGTTTCTCGTGCCAGCTTTGCTTAAAATATTTAAATGAAGAAAGTTAACATTAAACTATGAACAGAATTTTAACTTTATAAGATTTCTATAAAAATATCTTTATATTAATTTTATACTATTTTTTAATGCTTCTAGAAAAATAATCACGCCAGTTTTAATTATATAAATTATTCAAGATGTCTTTTGTATATATTATATTAATAAAAATTACTTGTTATTTCACAAAAAACCAATTTAATGAATTATCTTAAAAATGATATTTTGTTTTTCATTGAAAAATAAATCTTAAATATAAAGTAATTACTTTAACATGTAAGAATCCGAAATAAGATTTAGTTTGAAGTATTAAATTTGAGCTTCTAATAAATTTCAATTAGATTTGTATTATTGAAAAAAGTCACGGTCGACATGCCTCTATAGCTCAGTGGTAGAGCGCCAGTCTTGTAAACTGGAGGTCCGTAGTTCGATCCTGCGTGGAGGCATTGTTTTTTTCCAATCTCTTAACTTATTGACTGTTAACTATTTAAGAAAAATTTGTGTTTTTTAAAAATCTTCAACGGTGGTATTAAATTCGTCATGAGCTTTAGCTTTTTGTAATTCAAGTATTCGACTATTCAACTTCTAGATTTGTTCTCCGTGTATCGCGTCGCCTTCATCCTGAAGAAATCTTCTTCTGAATTACCTCCTCACACCTTTAACTTGGATATTCAAGTTTTACATGTGTGTTTCGTCACTATGAGTATCCCTCACATGTTACTATTTTATTGTTGATCTTCAGCATGAGATTACGCATAAACCATTGAAAATTCTAATAAGCTCTTTGTTCTACTTAAGTTTGTTATTGTAATTTTTATATCAAAGCAATATTTAAAACAAAAATAATATACTTCCTTTTCCGAGCTCTATTCTTTCCTTTCCTCGATGTTTCAACACATCTAACAGTTTATCCAAAAAAGATCATTGATTATATGTCTAGTAAAAAAGAAGAGTTCAGATATCATAGAAGTCGGATTGGTATTAAAAGTGTAGATATAAGTGATAAATAAAATATTTACATCCATATCCTACATATATACAGATATCAACTATAATTAATTCTAGTAGTATTTGAAGAGTTGAACAAAAATGAAAAAAAAAGTTAGGGGACACCCGGGATTGAACCAGGGACCTCTCGATCTGCAGTCGAATGCTCTACCACTGAGCTATATCCCCTTGATGAATTTCAGTAATAGAATTTTAATAAATATGAAGCAGATTTAAGTCATAAGACCAAAGCATCAAACATACCTTGCTAAAAACATATAACAAGAAAATATGATGATAATAAAATCGACGTTTATACAAGTTTTAACCGTTTTTATTAAATCGAATTAACAAAGTCGATTAATTTTAGTCCTTGATAACAATAGGTTTCAATTATAATGTGAGACTATAGTTCAAATCTATTGTTGAATGAATATGATACAATTTATTTTCTAATTCTGTCGTTCTAATGAATTTTATTCTAAGATATAGACTTACAATAAAATAGAAATGTTGTTTGAATCAAAACAAATTATTTTTATCAATCAAGATTCAAATGAACATTATAGTGAATATTTCTTTTAATTGTCAAGACTGTTCGTGATAAAATATAAGAAATTGTTTTTTTCAACTATTAATACAAATCGATTCATACTCATACTTCTATCGAAACTCACACCCTGATAGAATGATCGGAGAAACCTAAAAAGTACCGATATTAATACTTGTTCAACACTAAAATAATTTTAATAGAACAATGAAGAGAAAGAAAGTAATGTATAAACTTTTTTCTATTCTTTTTCGTGTATACATTCATTTCTTTTATCATTTTTTAAAAGAAAATAAATTAAATATTAAAAAAATATAAACTTGAATCAAATGTTCTGACTAAATGTGTAATTACAAAGATATATTTAATCATAAATTTTATTGTCGAAGTTCGTCATCTCTCATAATACGAATCTCTGGTTTATCTTATGTTTTTCTGATCTATAATGTTTCATTCAAAATTTTTACTGATAAAAATACTTCCAAACCAATGTTTATTAAGCTATTCATATTTTCTGTATTTTTTTTCCTCAGTTAAAATGACTCATCACAATATAATAAAGATATTTGAATCAGCTGTCATTCTGTATGACGATGCATATATACATGCTTTTATACAAAATTATCAATGATACCTTTTTTTCATTTCTGTTAGTATCTTATTTCTATGTATAAGGTTATGGTCGATTGATTCACCATGCATTTTTATTTTTCTACTTCACTGTTTTTTTTCTTCATATGTTTGATTTGTTTTCTTCATTAACACATTTTCATTCAATCTATTAATTATCTATCTTGCTCAGATATGACGACAAACAACACTAGATAAATTAATTGCAGTAAGTTTTCATAGGTATTCTCTTACACATGAATCTCCGCGATCAATTATCATTTCATCAACATCATAAATGAAATTTTAACACAAGACTCAAGATTGATACCATCAACATGTATATTTTATTTTTTTTTCATAAGAAAAAGTATATACAGATAAAATCATGTGAGAAACTATAATAATTAACTTGCATATCGTTTTGTGGAAATTTTGTAATAATTTCTAATAAAAAAATATAAAATAAAATGTTTGAAAAGTTTGTTTTGATTGAAGTAATTTTCTTACAATCATCGACCATAAATTACAATATAAAAGAATATCCTGATTGTATCAAAAATTGATAATAAATTATTTTTATATTTATTCGAGTTTTTCTTTTCAGAATAAAATGGATAAGACATCTGTCACAATTGCCAGTGCAGTAAATACATTATCCGATGTAGCTGCTCTTCGTCGTCAGTTGGATGCCATAGAACGTAATGAAAAAAATAATATTAGTGGAAATATTTCTCTAGAAAATATAAAGAAACAATGTGATGTATTACAAAAAGAAACTGTTGCAAAATTATCGGCTACTACACAACAACAAGTTGAAGCTCAAGATCATTTACATTTTGTTGTTAAACGTACAAAAGAAATTAATGAACTTATTAAATCACTTAATGATGCTGAATCAGTTGATGTTTGCTTTTTAATGGATTGTACGAATAGTATGCAAAAATATATTCAAGAAGTTAAAGATCGTATATTTGAAACAGTGAAATTATTAAAATCACGTTTCTCATTTTTTAATATACGTTTAGCATTTGTTGGTTATCGAGATTTCAATTTAACTCCAGACAAACAATTTAGTATATTAGATTTTACAGATGAAAAAGAATTTTATTCATTTGTTTCAACAGTTAAATGTGAATATGGTGGCGATGTTTGTGAAGATGTTCTTGGTGGTTTACAAAAAACAATAGGCCTTAGTTGGAAACAAGCTGTTCGGATTTTAATACATGTTAGTGATTGTCCATCACATGGTCGCCGATATCATAATTTACCTGAAGATCAAGATTTTTATTTAAGTCACGATGCTGATGGATCAATTGGAACTAATTGTATTCAACAGTTAGTTGAATTACGAGTAAGATATTTCTTTGGACGTTTAACAAATCTTACCGATAAAATGATTCAACAATTTGCTAAATCTACATCAGATAAAACGGCAATACAACAATTTCATCTTGAAAAATTTCAAAATTTATTACCATTTATTTTTGATAGTGTAACACGATCGATTTCAAAGAAAACATCATCAATAATGAAAACTTATGCTGTAAACAGTGAAAATCCTCTTAGTACAGAAAGTTTAGCAAAAAATAGTGTTCGTCGTAGTATAGTTTTTGATGGAAAAGAACCAACATGGACACGTATACAACCTAAACAAGTACAAGTTGTTAAATATGAATGTAATTCTGATTTAAATTGTGAAGAAATGATGCAATCAAAAAATATTAAAATTGCTGATAGTCCATTTGCAGAAGGTGCACTACGTTTAGCATATTATGGTTTATTACAATATAAAGATATATGGGGAAAAGTTGTTTTTAAAGAATATAAAGGCGTTACAGGTGGTGATAATACAAAAGAAATGTATTTAGAAATGTTAGATTGTCAAACAGTTGCTGATTATCTTGCTCAAGAATTTAATAAAGTATCACCAGCTACTAATTCAACAGCTATGATCAAAAAAATTAAATTCATAATGACAAAATTAGTTTTTGTTCCACAAGGTAACGAAGGTAAATTTCGTTATTATACAATGGAAAGATTCATCGAAGGTGCATATAAGAAATTTTCGAATAACATTGGATATGTTAATCATCAAGATCCAGCATTAACTTTACAAGCATTTTCACATTGGACATATGAACGTACAAATGGTGAAATGATCGTTGTTGATTTACAAGGTATTGACATTGGTGATCATCAAACATATTTATTAACTGATCCATGTATACATGCAACTGATCTTAAACGATTTGGTCGAACAAATCTTGGTAAAGCTGGTATAAAAAGATTTTTTCAAACACATGTGTGTAATATCATTTGTCAAACATTCAAACTTAAACGAAATGAACATCAGCCAGACAGAGCATCATCGAAATGTGATTCTTACATTTGTGAAAAACCAAATAGTAGTATGGCTACTGAAGCTTCCAAGAAATAACGCCAAATAAAACTAAAAGATTTATTCCTTATTCAATAATTTTTAGAAGAAGATTTTATAGTTATATATGTTTAGATGTCTTTTTTTCTCTAATATTTTATGTAAAGCTAACTATCTTCTTTTATTAATTCGAAATTTTATTTTTATCCTGCTAATGCAAAACAGTATAGTTTAATTCTTAATTATTCATCGAAGATGGCGTTATTTCAAATAACAATTTACTAATAAAAATTTTTAAATAAACTCGAAAAATTTTATTTAAATAACAATAATTATGACGTAAAATCGTTCCTATCAAGAATATACCATCTGTTAGTCCTAGTTTGTTTTTTAATAGATAACAATATTAACGTCAGCAGATATTTCTCCGTAACAGTATACATGTATATATAAATAATATTAATTATACATTTGTCTCTTTTCAATCTTATAGTTACGGTTGATTGATTCTTCATATGCTCTTATTTTTCTTTTTTTTTATTTTCACTATTATTTTTTTTTTCTTCAAATAAAATCGATTCATCCAAGTATTGCTATAAAGAACACAAGGTAATCATTTCATCGCTAGACTCATCTTCTATCGAACGATTGATGTTATCAATATTCATATTTAATTTTTGTCACAAAAAAAAATAATAGATAAAGTCATGTGAGAAACAAATTACTCATATCTGAAAAAGCTATAATAATTAACTTGCATATCATCATATTGAAATTGTGTAATAATTTCTAATCAAAAGACAGAAAAAAAGGAAGTATTTGAAATGATTTTCATGCGATCATATTAATATAAAAGATTATAATAAAATAGAAAAGAATATTTAATAAATTTTGTATTTTTATAGGACGAAGAAAAATGGATAAGAAATCTGTTGTACTTCCGAATACACCAAGTAAATTATGTGATATAGCTGCACTTCGTCAACAATTGGATGCCATTGAACGTAATGAGAAAAACAATATTAATGGAAATATTTCTCTAGAAAAAATAAAGAAACAATGTGATATGTTACAAAAAGAAACTATGGATAAATTATTTCTTACAACACAAAAACAATTAGATGCTCAAAAATCGAAAGAATTTATTATAAAACGTACAAAAGAAATTCATGAAGTTATGCAAGCAATAAATAATACGGAATTAGTTGATGTTTGTTTCTTACTTGATTGTACAAGTAGTATGCAAAAATATATTGATGAAGTTAAAGATCGTATATTGGAAACGGTGAAATTATTAAAAACTCGTTTTTCATTTTTAAATATACGTTTAGCATTCGTTGGTTATCGCGATTTAGATTTAAGTGAAGAAGAACAATTTAGTATTTTAGATTTTACAGATGAAAATGAATTTTATACATTTATTTCAACAGTAGTATGCAAAAATGGTGGTGATGCTTGTGAAGATGTTCTTGGAGGTTTACAACGAACAATAAATCTGAATTGGCAACAACCTGTACGTATTTTGATACATATTGCTGATGGTCCATCACATGGTCGACGATACCATGATTTAGCGGATGTATGTGATTACTATTTAACACATGATGATAATGGAGCTATTGGATATAGATTAATACATGAACTTGTTGAATTAGGAGTGAGATATTTCTTTGGTCGTCTAGCTCATCATACTGATAAGATGATTGAACAATTTACTACATACACTGAAGGTCGAATGGCGATCGAACAAATTGATGTTGGGGATTTTAAAAACTTATTACCATTTATCGTTGATACTATAACACATTCGATTTCAAGAGCAACAGTATCATTATTGAAAAATTATCCTGTACTTGAAGAAAATCCTCCGGGTACGCATAATACATCAAAAATTAGTATTCAACGTAGTATAGTTTTTGAAGAAAAAGAACCAATATGGGCAAATATACCGCCCAAACAAGTCAAAGTCATCAAATATGAATGTAATGCTACTTTACGTTGTAAAGAAGTAATTCAATCATTAACATTAAAAGTTGCTGATAATCCTTTTGCAGAAGGTGCACTTCGTTTAGCATATTATGGTTCAATGTTATTTAAAGGTCAATGGGGAAAATTTGTTCTTAAAGAATATAAAAGTGTTACTAATGGTGAAAATACAAAAGAGAAATATTTAGAAATGTTAGATTGTCAAACAGTTGCCGATTATCTTGCACAAGAATTCAATAAATTATCACCAATTAATAATTCAACAGCGATGATTAAAAAAATTAAATTTATAATGACGAAATTAGTTTTTATGCCTCAAGGAGGTGAAGGTAAATTTCGTTATTATACAATGGAGAGATTTATTGAAGGTGCATATAAGAAATTTTCAAATAATATTGGATATGTTAATTATCAAGATCCAGCATTAACTTTACAAGCATTTTCACATTGGACATATGAACGTACAAATGGTGAAATGATTGTTGTTGATTTACAAGGTATTGATATTGGTGATCATCAAACATATTTATTAACTGATCCATGTATACATGCAACTGATCTTAAACGATTTGGTCGAACAAATCTTGGTAAAGCTGGTATGAAACGATTCTTCCAAACACATGTGTGTAATATCATCTGTCATGCTTTGAAACTCAAACGAAATAAATATCAATTAGATGAGGCACCAATTAAATGGGATTCTTATTTTGTTAATAAATGGAAGTCTACATTATTTACTTCAGTGGCTAAGAAATAATGTTATATACTGGTTGAAAACCAAAACATTTATTTCGTATTAAATTATTTATAGTTTAAATGTTTCGGAAGAAGATTTTATGAAATAAAATATAATTATATGTGTTTAGATATCCTTTTTTTCTATCTTAATTAATGTTTTATGTAAAGCTAACTATCTTTTTCTATTATATTTTTAACTAAACACGATTTGATATATGATCTTTATTTTCCTTCTTATTTATTCCATGTCTGAAATTATATTATTTTTCTTGTTAGTCACTGGACACACTTGAACTTAGTAGTAATCAGATCGATGTATCGAAAGCACAACATGATAATTACCATTCTCTTCTTTTATATTTAGTGATGGGTAGTTTTAAGTTTTTGTACAGATACGTACAAGTCTCAATTTGAGAGATAACGAATTGAACAGCAACGGAATAGAATATTTGGCTAATGCATTACAAAAGAATACAGTTAGTTTCCATGTAGGCTTGTTTCTGATATTTTTACCTTTGTTTAGACACTTCGTATACTTAATCTTTGACTCAATCATATTGATGATAATGGAGAACAATATTTATTAGATACATTCCAGACTCATAAGATAATTTTATTTTTCTCTCAAAAACCTCTATTAAACTTATGAATATTTTTTCCACAGACATTAATAATACTTAATTTGGGCAATAATCTTTTAATCTTTACTTAAGAAAGAAAAACATCAACTAAAACAGGAAATTGAAGAGACTTTTTTCTGAAGAACAAAAAAAACAGGATTGAAAACATAATTATATAAGAAAAGCGTTTTGTAAATGTACTAAATACTACACAATATCAAACAAATATGTTCTATACTAAGAATGTAAATGAATAGAATTAGTAGATTTTGTTAATGTACAGCTATAATTGTAACACGATTACTAGCGTTTACAGTTGTCACAAAGGGATGTACTTGTGTTCCACACCTAAGAAATAGTTTGATATGTTTCATCAATTGTATTAATTTTTTGTGTGTTCGAGGTAGTGAACTAATAATAACAAATGGCAATAATTGATTAATAAAATATACAATATAATAGAAATAATCAGCTTGTACATCGTAAAGAAAATCTACCCCCCATAGAGTTTGCATAGATCCGACGATAACTTGTGGTGCCATAAATAACAAATAAAGAAGAGCAATAAAACTAAGTTGAATAATCATACGTCTTTGACGACTCCATTGAACTGGTCTTTGTCGATTGATTTTTTGCCATAAGATACGACAAATAATAAGAGGATTTGCAAAAATGATAATCATTGTTGGTAAACCATAATTAAATAACCAATCAAAAGTACCTAGAACTGCATCATAATATGAATAACATGCACCACCACAATAAATAGTCGTATAATCCCAAGTATTTGTACACGATGTTGGAAAGAATATGTATCGCAAATAGAAAATTGGTGTATATGATAAACATATAATCATAGGTATATAATGAAATAAAATTAAAAATCCTTTTGTTTTCATCATCTGACTATGAAAAATAAATAAATGTCTTTCAAGTGAACACCAACATACAAGTTGTAAACTAACAGTCATCGCTGTATAATTAAACCAATCCCATATAACACAAAAATTATATGTTTGTTGATAAACAATATTCCATCGAAAATAATATATAGCAAAAGGTACATCACTGATCTTTTGTATAAAACTGACTAGAAGTAAACAAAAAATTATATGATTTTGTGGTGCAGTAGTCATTTCTTTTTTCCAATAACGAATAAAATGAATGAAAACAAATATATCACAAATTAAAGATGGAACAATAGTAATTTGTAAAAGTGTATATTTAATGAATTGCAGATAGTCGTTAGCATCAGCCATTGATAATTTTGTTTTCTTAATAAATAATCTAAAAAAAAAAGGAAAGTGCATAGTCAAAATCGAGTTCTTGCGATACTTCCTGTAAGCAAACTAAACTTTTTATGAAAGATCGGAGATAAAAGGTATCAGCTTGATCTTATTATGTTCATCTCGTGTTTAAAGAAATATTTTCTGATGCTCTGTTCCTCAAATTATCGCGATATGAAATGACAACTTTGAATGCGTAAATAGAGAAAGAAAGAAAAATAAGTTTCCAGCTTTCTTAACATTCATGACTATCTTAAAATTAACTGAAATTGATGTGTTATCAAAATATATGTGACAGTAATTGAATAAAGGCGTTCATCTGAATCGAGCATTTAAATTAATATATGTTGAGTAAACACTGACGATTCAATGTTTAATCATCTACTATTAGCTGAACAACATTTATTAGAAGAAATTAATGCCTATTTTTTACTTTCTCTTTTGGTTTTAATTATCTCGAAATGTGAAAAAAGGTATTAATTCAATCTTGATGTATTCGTATTGTGTTTAAGAAAGTACTTACCGATGTTCTGGTCCTGAGATTATCGCGACATAAAATGACAACTTTTAATCCGTAGGTCGAGAAAGAAAAAAAGTGCAACATTAAATAAATTCCTTGCTTCGCATCACATGAATAAACAAATTTGGATAAAATATTAGACAAGAAACTAGAAGTTCATGTTGTTATCTGATTAACTGAGATTATGTAATTGCTTGTCAAGTGTAACGTTCTCGTTTCATCAAGATTTTCTTTCTTCCTTTTTTTTCTTATTTTAGTTTTGTTTTGATAATTTCATGTGTTGAGAGCTTCAGGAAAAACTGTTTTTTAATTAGTTTTTACTGTTCTCTATACAAGTATTTTAGAATCGTTTTTATTGATTCTCTTGTCAATTATATAAGCGATTAAATAAATCTCAAATAAAAAGAAATGAACAATAATAATAATCTTAGTATCAAAAATAAACGAAATAATTTATTTCAAATATTAGAACTGCTATTGTGTATTTAGAATTCATCACTAATTAACTCGTATTTTGATCCAAGATATTTTTACACGTCCATATATATATTTTTGTTCTATTTAAAAGACGAATCAATCATTATTGTATGTATAGATAATCACATTGAATAAATTCAGCTAACAAGAGAAGCAATAATAAAACTCTTTTCAAACAAATAACAACCTTGAAGGTGGAGAATGCTTCCTATTCCCAAAAGTTACACATTCCGGAATCGCTGCACCCACCCAATTTCACATCATTCAATTCCGGAATTCCTTGCATACGATTCCTGCCTTTTCCGGAACAGATCGAATTCGATTCCTGCCAATTCCGGAATTCCTTCTATTTGATTAATACTATTCCTGCCGATTCCGGAATTACGAAAGATATGCTTGATGTAGAAATGAACATGGTGAGCGACTTATTCCATTCCGTAGCGGAATTCTGGAATTCGTGCACATTCCGGCTTTTCCGGCATCACCCGGAATAGGCAGGAATTCCGGCTTTTCCGGAATTGCACAAG
>CAJNOI010000120.1:234723-283514 GCA_905250115.1 Adineta steineri
ATTCCGGAATTCGTGCACAGTCCGGCTTTTCCGGAATCACCCGGAATGGGCAGGAATTCCGGCTTTTCCGGAATTGCACAAGTTATACTTCATGTAGAAATGATCTTCCTGAATAATCGAATCGATTCCGTAGCGAAATTCCGGAATTCGTGCTCATTCCGGCTTTTCCGGAATCGGTAGGAATAGGCAGGAATTCCGGAATAGGTAGGAATCGAATGCCGGGAATTCCGGTACAGGCAGGAATCGAAGGCAAGGCATTCCGGAATAGGCAGGAATCGAATGCAAGGAATTCCGGAATTGAATTATGTTAAGTTGGGTGAGCCAAGCGATTCCGGAATGTGTAACTTTCCGGAACAGGATGACTGCTCTGAAGGTGGTAGAAAAAAATACAAATCGTATTTTTTCGTATTTGAATAAATTATAAATTGATATCGCATCATTGACATTGTTGTCTACTAGAGTTTTAGTTCGTTTAAACGATTTGATCGAACAAATCTTGGTAAAGCTGGTATGAAACGATTCTTCCAAACACATGTGTGTAATATCATCTGTCATGCTTTGAAACTCAAACGAAATAAATATCAATTAGATGAAGCACCAATAAATGGAAGTCTATATTATTTACTTCAGTGGCTAAGAAATGATGTTATATACTGGTTGAAAACCAAAACATTTATTTCGTATTAAATTATTTATAGTTTAAATGTTTCGGAAGAAGATTTTATGAAATAAAATATAATTATATGTGTTTAGATATCTTTTTTTCTAACTTAATTAATGTTTTATGTAAAGCTAACTATCTTTTTCTATTATATTTTTAACTAAACACGATTTGATATATGATCTTTATTTTGCTGATATTTATTTCAATAATATAGAATTTCTTTTTATTAATTGTAACTGTTCGTATTTTTATGCGAGTCCAGCATAAATTTTGCCAACTTCGGTCAGCTGACTAAGGTCATCTGTAACCATCGCACCATTGAGAATTCCTGCCATATTTGGAGAATTCATTGGCCCAAACATTGAATATCTTGCAACATAAGGTTGTGCATCGAGCCATTGTAAAGTTTCTCTTACATAACCGGCTGTTACTGTACTTGAAACATCAGTAAATTGAAATTCAGTAATCCACAATGGATAATTTGGAAAAAGCGAATGAACGTTAATTATATGCGCTTTAAACTGTGATACTGAATTTCCATACCAGTGAATGGGAAGAAAATCAAATGTACAAGAAGGAAAGTTACAATGGCTGAAAAATTGACGAAGCCAATCTGTTCCCCATCCAGAACCAACACCATTTGTAACACCTGGAGCACCTAATGCTGTTCCACATTTGAGTTTTATTGGTTGAATATATTGTTTCCAAAGAACGGAAGCATCAAAAGGTGATATATAATCTCCACCATAAGCTGCTGGTAAATCTGGTTCATTAAAACCTAGAAAATTTTTGGCATAACAATTTGAAAAATAACCAGGAACTTGTGACACTTCTTTTTGTGTTCTGCACATTGGAACATATTCAGCTGGTGCATAAACACCTGATGCTCGTGGATCCCATAATTCCCAATTGTATAACCATGGTATGGCACTTGGTGAAAATAATTTAAATGATGATGCCGGATTATTCCATGGCCAACAAAGTCCACGTTTCGTACTATTTGAAGCAATAGCAGACATCGACTTTACATCACTGTTAATTTCTGCGCTGCTGACATCAAAGATATTACTCACTATAATTCCAATGATCACCAGTGTGAACAACGACATGATTCGTTTAATGAAACGAATTCAAAAATTGGTTCGAACAAATTATAAAATGAGGCTTACAGAAAAATGAGAATGATGAAAATAACATGATATATTAATCTTTTCTATATCTATTTCTATTTTTTTTTGTTATTATAAAGGTATTTGCAAGTATACATTTGATACCATCGAAAAACAACAAGAGAAACGAAATAAGTTTTGAAATTTATTATTTTTAAGATTAGAGAGTATAAAGTACATTTGACTTTGTATCGCATGAAAAATTTAAATAACAATGATATTATTTTACATTGTCTCTTCTTTCTATCGCAATTAAGAAAATAAATCGATAGTTTGGTAAAATAATACCATTATTCTTAACAGTACTTTCAGAAACAAAATTTCAACGAAATATTACAAAGAATACATCAAACTAATGAATATTAATCAAAGAAATATATGAATATACAAATGGAAGTCTTTGAGTAAACTTCTATTTTCGTGTAATCACTATATGTGTTAAGACTAAAAAGTTAAAAAAATAGCAAAGATTTGTGCACAACATTTTTTTGGTTCTACAATTAAATAAATATTACTTATTGTAGTTGACCTGCAATAGCCTTGATAGTTAAATATAAATAATTGTAAATTTTGCTGTCACCTAATTATGGCAGTTCATTGTATTATTGTTGTAAAGATGACACTTGATTGATTAATTTGTTTCTGCTACGTCATCCGAAAAACTATGTAAACATCTCTGTCTTATTAGATTTATTTATAACTTCTATTCATTTTATCTAGAAGTCTTTTTTTATTGTCAATAATCTATATGTTATATTGTTGCTAGTTTAAGTCTTCGATATAATCACTTTTTTTAACAATATATATTTATAGATATTAAACTCACTATGCAGAGTGTCTGGATATTCATTAACGAAAAAGAAATTTAAATATTCTCCATTATTTCTCGACCAAGCTGGACAATTTTTTTTATTTGAAAGAGAAAATTTTCTATTTTCTGATTCTAGACATCCTCTAGATCAGTTTCGTTCGATGATAATTAGAAAAGAATACAAATTCTTGTCGTGAATTACCTATAATATTTTTTATGATTTTTTCAGTAAAATATTTATATTTTATCTTACATTTGTTCAATTAGAAATAAGTGATGTTTTTACTTTCTAATATTAAACATCATTCAAAGCAGAGCATTTTTTTCTTAAATAGTTATTAAGTCAAATCATAAGATGATTACTTATTAATATTAATTTTCAATTCTATGATTAATTTTTCTAAGTGTATTTCTCTTTGAAATAAAGAAGATTATTCATTTAGTTTCTTTTTATATTAAAAATAGATCTTACACAAAATAGAAATCATAATTTATGATATTTTCATTATTATTTAAGTTTTTCTAAATTATTCTAGATATTTATTTGTCGAAATTAATAAAAATGGAATTATTGAAAATAGCTTATAATATAAATTTATATTTCATTCCAATTATAATTATATTTGGTATTATTGGTAATATACTTAATATATTTATATTTACTCGTCCAGCTCTTCATCGTTCATGTTCGATTTATTTTTTGGCTGGATCTTTTAATGGTCTTATTATACTTATTTTCGGTACATTAAACAATTGGTTTTCACAAATACTTCCTGTTTTAAATCCTATTGGTACATCGCTTAGTTATTGTCGTTTTCTATCTTATTTCATCTATGTTATTTATAATTTAGCTCCATATTTTACAGCATGTATTACAATAGATCGATTCTTGTCAAGTTGTCCCGATGCAAATCTACGTCGTTTGAGTTCCCGTCCTCAAACAGCTTATATAGTTATACCTATTGTAATTTTTATGACATCAATAGCTTATATTCATATGCCCATTCGATATACAATTATTAGGTCGATATGTCAACCACAACCAGGTTTTTATGCAAATTTTTTTCCGTTTTTTACAACTGGATATTATTTTTTTGCTATTATTCTAATTATTATATTTGGTTTGGGTACAAGCTATAATATTCGAAATCGACGTCAAAGAATTCAACCATTAGTTAATACAAATGCAATAGTAGAACGACGACGTGCTCGAGGTGATGCTCAACTATTAATTATATTATTCTAACATGTTATATGTTATGCTTCTCTTGCTTTACCATTTCATATTACTCTTATGATAGCAGCTATAAAACCAACACTTGCTGTGAATATAACATTTCTATTTGTTCAACAAATTACTTTTGTCACACTCAATCTTAGTCAATCGGTTAGTTATTAAAATTTATCTACACACTTACTTCAGTTTTTTCTAATCAACAAAAATAAAAAGCGAGTGTGTATATGAAAGTACAAAAGTAGATTTTTTAAAATCGAAAGATGCACACTACTTTAAAATTTTTATTTTCTATCGGCAAATCTTTATACAATAGAAACATAGAGATTTTATAGAACAAAAAATCAAATTTCTTTTTTATATTTCTTTTTTTAGATCAGTTTTTACGTCTTTACATTAGCTGCTAAGACATATCGAAAAGAACTTATAAATCTTATTCGTCGAGCTAAAGATCATTACTGGCATTATTAAACAATTGAATACGTCAATCAAGAAATACGCTGAACTGTTCTTTGAATCTGTATATGGCTCTATCATTTTTGTAATTAAAGTTACAAATTTATAACATTCATATTATAGGATAAATGTCTGAAATTTTTGACAATAATTTTTTTCGCAACTTTTTAAAACGATCGTTATTTATGAGTGTGAATATGGATATGTGAAGATCATTTGTTTACTTCCACTTACACCGACATGTACACCCACATCCTAAAAACTAATTATATAAAGAAAAATGTCGCTTCAATTTATCTTACTTGCATTAGCTTCTTCTTCTTCTCCTATATATAATCCATTTGTTGTTGCTTTTGTTATAGTAATATTATTAATAAATTCTTGACATCAATAAACAGCATCATGCTTCAGAATTGTTTTTTTCAACGTTCACATTATTGATGCTACAAAATAATATCTTGTTAAATCTTTTTGCCATAGAATAAATAAAAGGCATCACGTATACTCAGAACGATCATTCCGACTATCGAAAACGACATCTTATATGTTCTAAGATGGTGGTAAAACGATGCTATTCTACATTATTTTTCATCGTTTTTACATCGTTTACGACGCCGTTGTTTCTGGCATAGATAGCACATAAGTTCACCACCGTCAAGAAACATCAGAAAATGGTTTTTTGGATTCTTTTCTGGTTGGTTCAGCTAAATCATTTAATATGTTGGTAATTAGTTGAACAGATGACAATAATCATATTCATAGTAATCCTGAAGTCCACAATGAGTATTTTAAATACGGAAATTGTAACTGATAAAATAAACCATTGATTAATATAACGAAGTAGGAAGATACACTATATATTATAATAATACTTGTACTGATGTCAACTTTTTCTTGTTCGATATTTACGAGCTTTCGATGCTATTTGTGCATTATCATCAGGTATGATGGTTAAAAAGATTTATTATTATAATTAAACGTTTACAATTAAAATATTTAATAAGTATTGAAAGATATATCATTGATCGTTATATTACCTAATTTTTTTTGTGCATAAAGTTTCTTTTATTTCTCTTTTCTTTTTGTTGTTATCTTGAGCTAATTAATATAAATAGATAAGTTGTTCTCTCCCCCTACTAGTGTACGCTTTAGATATATCTTCATATAAGTCGATTTTCTTCTCTCTCCCTTGTGCTTTATATTTTTAATTTTCTTTTCTATTGTAAGCACTTTCGAGTGTGACAATAAAATGAGCACAAACCAAAAAAAAATCTTGAGCTAATACAGATTTTTTTCTTCAAATTTAAAGTAGTGTTTTTCAGTTTTGGTGTGATCAACCAAATGTAGGTTTAAAGCGTGAGATAAATACAATATCCACACCCACAACCACCCCCCGCTCGCGCCGCCACTGTTTAAAAGATTTCATGAAATTGGAAACTTATTTCAAACTATTCACTATCCTGTTACAACTCATTTAGCACGATCTTTACGCTTTTACCAAATATAGAAAGCCAATGAATTACGCATAATACTATTATTCGGTTACAAGTATAGAGTGGGTATTTTTTACATATCTGACGGATATAGATCTCATTTGACAAGGTATTCGAAACAACAATGAAAATAAAGCATTACGAACATTTTCGATTATTAGCCTATGTTGCAATATTTGCAGAAATGCAGATAATAGCAACTTAACGATTAAATCAAATCAAAATCGTATAAGAGCTATAATTGAAGCAGTTTTCAATGTTATATGGAGGCATTAAACATTATTTGGCCAGTTTCTCGTTTTAATCCTTATTTTTATATTATCAGGAATTAAACTGTGTTTCTATTATACGTTCTCTGATACATCTTGCTCAACATGTATTATTATTTGGCCCTTTACAAAACTACAGCACCTTTAACTTTGAAAGTGTCATCGGTAAGCATCGAAGTTTAGTTAGTACTCAATGCTATACATATTACTTGTTACTTAGACATTGGATTTTCTTGAACATTTATTTTCTATCCTTGTATTTGTTAGGATCCATTATAAAATCTGTCCATGGTCCATTATTAGTCTTGTTAGATCTGGTAAACAATCTTGAGTATATAGTGCATACAACAACAGTTCTTCCTCAAAACCTTCGTTTCGTTCAAAGCTCAGTTTGGTAATGAAGCAAATTCTTGTATCTACAGCGAAGAAAAATAAAGTCATCATTCAATTGTGTTGTTATCAAGAAATTCCACTCAATATTCAATCTTCGTGTGCAAATCAGATAAGGGATTCAACTATCATTTATATGGATCAGTTCAATGTACTTCAGTATGGTATAATTATTGATATTATACAACTCGAAATTAATGATAAAACTATTTCTATTATTGATTGTTACTAGCTTTTGCATATCAAAATGATGAGAATTCATAGTCGATATTTGCATTCCAGATATTTCCTAACCTTTTGTAATCCACTTGAAAATTTTATTTCTTATTCTAAATAAATCTCCATTCATCCTATTCTTCTCATTTTGCTTTTGAATAACAACAGAAAAATATCTGAATTTATGTTGAGAATATCGAATCTCATATAATATGCGACTAAATATGAATAAATGAAGCTAAACAAAGCGATAATAATATGATTTAGGAAGCAGATGATAATCAAAGATCAAGTTGATAAGATTAGAAAATGATCCTTCTTAAATAAGAACAGATGAAAGCTGTGTTTTTCAAGTAAATGAATAAATAAATATATAAGCTATTTCTACGATGTTTTAGTTTGTTTAAGGATGGGTGTAGGCATGATTGTAGTAAAAACACAGATGAATATATATCGACACTCAGGACCACCCACGCCCTATTGAGATACTTATTGATTATGTTTTGGTAAGATTTATTAATCTAAAATTACTATTAGTATCATGAAAAGAAACTAATAGTTTATCTTTGAAAATTGTTGAATATAAATGATAAAATATTCTTCGATAGTTATCTGTATAAATTTTCAAAATTTTTAAGATTTCTCTATTCATTAATGACTGCTTGAAATAAACAGGCATATTGTCAAATTATAAGAAAACATATCAACAGATATAAGAAGTAAGAAACAGATTAGTATTGGTAGAAATAGTAATTTCGCTTCTATTGAATTAACTCGAATTCTTAATGCAACAAGAGACAGAAAAAAGTGTATGAATATGATTAAAAGGCGAATACAACATTTGCCCATACACTGTTAAACTAAAATAACTTGTTTGAACAATTACTAATACATAACAAACTTTATCTCTCATCTTTTTCATATTTTAATCAACTCGTAATAATTGCAGTCGTTATATTAATGAACCATACAATCGAACTAGCAGTAGAAAAACTACAAACGAAAAATACTTTATTAGCATCAAATAATGCATTGTTATTATGGAAATAAGAGAGATCAAATTTCGAACGTTTTTTTTCGTATTTCCTCATTTTATTCATGCTCACATCTTTATTCTACAAGACGATCAAGTGGCTAAATGTGTCTGGTTTGTTTTCCAACAAAAGATAGTCAAAATGTTCATATTTTAACAAATTATTATTCTTTTACACATATGTGCTTGGCTTAGTTTGTACTAATTACATTCATTTAATTGTATAATAAAAACGGTTAATGTTATTCAAAGAATTATCATCTGAAACAAATTGATAAGTGTACTATGTATTGAAAGAACAATAACTGTCACTAGAGAAACAACTAAAACAAGGTATAACAAGTCAGTCGTCGAAAAATTCACGAATCCTAGTTTAACAACAACAATAATGATGATTATTCATTTATTATTTCTGCTTTATTTCTAACACTAAGAAGGTTTGAACTAAACTACATAAACAGAAGAACAAACATAAAGTAGCGAGAATACATGTAAGAATCTAATGAATAACATAGAAGAATCAGTAGCTGTTAATTCTACCAATCTTTGTAAGTTGCCACTGCTGACCAGAGTAATCAGTTTTTTTGGCACTCATGTGCACAATATGACTATTTTTAGAAATATCGAGGGCCATATTGAGACCTGTAAATTCATTACTGAAGTTGTATGTTCCATCGATCAAACGTGTTAAATGCCAAGATTGACCTGTATGATGGCCTGTTTTAGCCATATGTGGCTTATTATTATTAACTCCATCATTGATAATATCAAGTGAGTATCCATCACCGAGAAAACGAGTTCGAAGACTGTAAACATTGTCATGTAAATGAACAAAACGCCAATATTGGCCAGTATAATCAGCAACTGGAACCATATTTAGACCATAGTTCTGACCATCATTGATAACATCTAACGCTAACTTTTGACCCGAATAGCTATCTGTCAAACGATAGTAATAATTACTATCGATGTCACCTTCTTCTACATTGGTATGTGAAGGTAAATCTTCAGGTTCGACAGGATTTTGTTTATGATCTTCATCATCAAAATCAGAATCTAAAGTAAAGTAAAAATTATAAAAAAAAGTTTTTTAGTAATTTTAGAAGTTCTATGGTTCATAGATATCGAACTATATAAGGAAAAAGTTAAACTAACTTTCTGCTCTGACTACAACAGAATCTACTATGAAATTGTTAATATTCCTAAAATATTGACATATTCATGGATTAGTCGACTTACATATTACATTAGTAACAGCTAGTTGTACAAATACAACAAATATTAATAGTATCAACCATTGAGATGACATGACTTAAACAAATTCGTTGAATTGAATGATTTGTTGACTAGTATAACGCGTATTTATATATTCCTATTATGTGTGACAGAAGAATTGATTATCATCAATTTGTTACAGTCTTTTCTTTCACACTAACAAGTTATACAATTGAATGTTCACAGCTAGATATTCCGATACCATAAATAATTGATGACAGATGTGAACATTCATATTTCTTCTTTATCCAATTAGAAATACATGTTGCGCTTTTTTTCGCACAAATAGTTCAAGTTGTGGAATAACACTAAAGAGTTGTTTCTTAAACTGATCGTAAAAGAAAAAAACATCATATCCATTCACACTTAGAAATATTTGGTCTCTATGAATAATATTCCTTAACAATACATGCGGACATAGATATTGGATCATTTATCGAACGAATTAATATTGATGATCTGTAACAGATGTTATGGTTTAAATTATAACTATAATTCACTTGGTGCAAGTAATCTGCTTTCAATATATAAAATTAGGTTTTAGATTTGAATGCATTAATTATGAAAATTTATATATATTTACGATCCTTAATTTATAATTCATGTAGTGTCATCGTTTTACATGTTTTATTTAAAAGTTTAATGATAAATAAAAGCACTAAATAAGATGAATATTATTGTAAGTAAGTAAGGTTGAATTCAATGAAAAAATAGAAATATGAGAATTTTGATCGAAAACAAGTGCAAAATAAAAATTTTGGGAACACTAAAGATAGAAATTGAATGTGAAGGAGTTTGTTGCTTTGCAGATGATGTTGTCACTTGCGTTGTAGTAATTACTGATTGTCCTGGTATTGCAGGCATCAATTTGCCACCACCTGTGAGTGATACTGTTGTTTGATTAAGCCAACTATTCATAGTCGAATTTGAATCATAAGAAATATTATATCCATTACTGTTGATATTTGCTAAACTATTATTACTTGTTGTAAGATTTTGTAGCATTGTATTACCAGTTACATTCCATATTGAAGTCGAATCAAGAGAAATACTAATATATGAGTTACCATAGCCAGAATAAGCATTACCATTCCATGTTGAATATTGACTCATGATCCAATTAATACTACTCCCATTGTAAGCAATAAGTTGACCAGTAAGTGCACATTCGACAACATTGATTGTGACAACTGCAGGTAAAAGATTTGGATTATCTGGATAGCCTGCATAATAATTAAAATCTTGTGTCACTTGAGAGTAATTAGCTGTAACGAGAATATTCGATGCTGTATTAATTATTGTGTTATAAAGATAAACGGTAGCTATCACATTTCCAAACCATAAGCCAGGCATTGTATTACCGAGTGCAGTCAGTCTTGAATTAGTGATATTGAGCATGGCACCTTGTTGTCGAATCATCGAACTAAACATGACAGTACCAGCAAGAAGTCCAGCTGTAAGATCACAATTGGTAAATACTGATATTTGTCGACCATCGGAGAAAAGTGCAGGTGCATTTGCAGCATAACCGATGACATTCGTAGCAGTTATTGTTCCAAGTGCATAGAAAGTTGCACTACCAATACCATCTGTATGGGCAATTGCATCTGAAATAGTAACATAACCTGCAGGTGAATCACCTGCAAATGATGAACAACGATTACCACCTGAGTAATGAGCAATGTTTTTTCCTACAACCGTTCCGTATCCACCAGCATAAAGTCCATGAGCTGCAGGTCCTGAACTATATAAGAATGAATTCTCAACATAGGCATAGGATCCATTTCCATACGAGTATAGATTAGCTGCTCCATTATGCGTAGTTACATTCAAATGATCGAAAAAGACACGAGATCCATTTTGAATATTGATCGCTGCATTCACGCCAAAGAAGCTAGCTTGAAGAAGATTGGATGAATATCCAGTTTTAACAATGTTAACGAAAGAAAGATTTAATTGAGCTCCATTACCAACAACAATAACATTAGTATCATTAGCAGTTGCTGAGAATGTTTGATGGCTAATCCAAGAAGAAGATTGAGTTCCATTGAAGAAACTTGTAGCTTGAAGTGGTGATAACAAATACATCACAGGCATGACATTATAATTAGCTTTAATAGCATTGTCTGCTGTATCCTTTGAAGTATCAATTATATCGCCAGGATCTTGGATAGTAATTGATGCGATATACAAATACGGCTGTATAATTATGAGAAAATAGATTAATACTAACATTCTGAGAATTTCCTAAAATAAAAATTCTTATATATTAAACATCAATAGAATCAAATAAATGTATGTCACTGCTAAGAAACTCGTCATCTTATCATAGCACTACTATTTCATATAAACTTATATACTTAAATCATGCTAATAAAACGATTGACAACAAAATAATATTTCACACAAATATATCTTTTATATACAGCACTAAAAATATGATTTAGATATAATTACACAAAAAAAATACAAATGTACTTTTATCGATCATTAAACACCAACTGAGTCGTTTGCTTACATTCATGACCAACCTCCCACTTGTATACAGTTAGAAATAAGTAAATTACGCATAATCACGTCGTTTTCATATAGAACTTGAATTACATGTAAAGTACATATAAAAGAAGAAATATATTACAGCCAAATAAAATGATGAAGAAAAAGATTGAAAAATATGATCGAAAATACTCATTTTTCATATTTTTCTAAAGGCATATTAAGAGTTATGCTCTCGTTTGATAATGATATATGACATAAATAATGTATTTAGATTTCTCTTTCCTTTGATTTATATAAATGATTGACATAAAAGCAAAGAATATGCAAAAATTTCTTGAAATTAACAGTAATACAAAAACGATCAAACTGAGTCATATATCTTATTGAAAACAACATTGTTAAAAGTCAGCAACGTAATCATACGTAATTAAAATAATAAAAATTTCATCGCTCACTTCTACTATCAAAAATACCACACTGTGTCTTATAATAATTATATTCCTTGATTTCAAGATGAATATAGTCAGTTGGCAATCAAAATTTTGAGAGTGTGAGATGGATGTGAAATAAATAAGAAACAGGCTCACACACACACATGATTAAATAATTAATTATAAACTATGTTTATACAGTTAATAATCTTTATATTGAAGTATGTTAGAAATTTTCTCTCTATTTGATATATATTGATAATAAACAGAATATTTGTTTTAAAATAATTCACTTGTATATGTCATAATAACTTGAATAAAATATGATTTTTCATTTATTATATCACATAATAGTATGATGATTCTGTTAATGTTCTTATAGAATTTTAGAATATTGATGATATTGGATTATATATTTATTTATTAATGAAATAAAATTCTGTTTATTTTCGATAATAAATAATAAATATTAAAAAATAAAGTTTAATTGAAATGATCAAACTAAAGAATTTTCACTGATTAAATCAATAAAGATTGTTATTTATTAGCAATATTTTCTCGTAATAACAATTTGTATTATTATTAAATATGAAAATTAAGAAACAAATTAAAAGAAGAAGATTTTGGAAAATTATAAAAAGGTTTATTTTTATGAGATTTAATAATTGTCATGTTTCATATTAAGTTATACAAGAAATCTTTTCGATAATAAATGATGATTGTCTTTATAATACATTACTTATTATAATAAAAAATTGCAGATTGAATAACTAAGAAATTTTTCTTGTACTTTTAAATATTTCATTATCTTTTCAATCATATTGAAATTTATTCCGTTAAGATAAATAAATTTGTTGATTTAACTGAAGTTTTTGTTTTGCTTATTATTAATAAAATTCTTTTAAATAATGTCAAAAAATACAAAGATTCATCGCTTTCAAAATGAAATATTATATTTCTTTTGATTAATTATTCCATGTTATAAAAGAAATTTAACGCTCAACATGTTTGATTATTTGAAAAAATCTCTTATTGTTCATTTATATTTTAAATAATTATTTAATCGAATTATTTTGAAATCAATAAAGTTTTTTGATTTTTTTACAACGTTTATTCAATGTGTTAAAAGAAAATTATATCATTAAATGTTATTCATATATATTTTATATAAATGCTTATTAAATTATAAATAAACAAATATTATAAAAGATAATTTATATTAAAATTCTATATATTATTTTTATAATATACATTTTTCTTGATAATTCCTATGAACAATTATCAAAATATTTATGTAATATTTTTATTTTAATGTAATATCAATATTTATTATAACAAATTTCTATTTGTTATCTATTGAAATGAAATAATTATACGAATGCTAAAGGTTATTTATATTTTAAATATAAATGAATATATAAAAAGAAAAAATGAAATCAATATTAAATATTGAAAACTATGACTGGTAACTTTGTATATCTCATTAATGAAATATATCTCATTAATAAATAAGATTTGTTTTTCTCTACGGACATTAATTATACATAATAAGTGTCACTTACTTAAGAAAAAAATAAAGATATATATCATTCCTTGTGACTGATAGCCTGCTTGCTGTTTTATTGACAGAAAAGAATACTTTATGAATCGGTCAACCGTAAAGACAAGAACATATAAGAACGTATGCTTATTAAATATTTACCTAATTATTTACTTTCGTGTAGATTCACAATAAGTGTGTTTGACTATTCTTCTTCAGTTTTGATCCTATTTGGATACTATTTCACCATGATCATTACTATAGCATTTCTATTTAGTTTCTATTATTCGCACGATACCCTTTATATTAAACGTCATTCATCTATTGAGAATTTCTGCAATTTTGAAACTAATTATTGGGATTTCTCAAAACCATGAGACTTACCTCCAACTGACATTCAGTCTGATTGAGTATTTAGTCGAACTTGATACTAGATCGGTGTGGGTGTGTGAGATAATGATAATAGTGACACATATACTCACACATTCATCCACCCTCAAGATGACAGTTATGAGTTAGGATATCGTTAATAATCAGAAACTTGTAAATTTCAAAGTAACTTCACTTCATTATTCGATTTTCATAAAGAAATTCATTTCAGATATTTCTTCGTTTCAAGACAATACCCTTTCAATTGGCTTAAAGCTATGGCTCAATTAAACTTAACATTTTCTCGAATGTGAGTTTAAAATATTTCTGATGAACTTTGTAATCTTTTACTAATTATATAGGTTTTGTATATTTTGTCTTTTCGTAATGGCATTATTTGTTGTCGCAGGCACAATTGTTCTGTCACTCATTCCACTCTATTTATCACCAAAGGATTTAAGCATCATCCATACTAAGAATGTTAGCACCATTACCAACGTCGAAACACTAATAGCCACTAGTAAGTGTTTATGCATTATTCTTGTCATACACATGCGTAGTCTTTTCTAGAAAACTCACTTATTGCCTTAGACGTCTCTTACCTGTTACCACCTGGATTAGCAAGAAAGCGCACCACACAATCCGTTACTAACCGACAGACAACCGCTTCTTGCGTAATTTTTATCTTTTATATTCATTGATACTGTGTAATATGTTTTAGTTGCAACAAGCACTCGGTGCGCCTGCCGGTTGCATCGGCGTGTACGGCATCGGCCTTACAGGAGGTTTTGGTGCCGGGCGCCGGCGTCGTAGCCGCCGCGAGTAATTTTCTTTTTGAATTAATTTTAGCTATTCATGTTTACCTATTTATTTTACGTATAGTATTCAATGCGACAAGACAGATCATTCAGGGGTTGTTATTGTCTTCAATGTCGGATTGGATTATCCACAAAGTTTGTCATGTCAAACGCTGCCCTGTCAAATTGAGTTTTTTACTGATGTTCATGCAAAATTCAGCAGTGCGGCGAATGTCAATCTCGCAGCTGACGATGGAAGCAACATACCTGTAGAACTGTGTCATGTTCAATCGTTGGCTGATGGCAGTAATCTAAATAGTAGTAGTTCCAGTGGTATTGATGTTAGTAAGTAGATTGTTTCTTTTAACCAAGAGTAACCCTGCGATGTCTGAAAATTATGGAGCTGAGAAAAATGGCTTTAATGTATTCTGTTGTTTATTTTTGAACAAATATACGCTTTTTCTTTTTCAGTACCATGTTCATCTATTTGTTTTAATGGTGCACAATGCATAGGTCCAACGACTTGCGCGTGCGCTTCAGGATGGGCTGGTGACAATTGCACAACTAGTAATGTAGATTTAGAATTTACTTGATTCGAATACTTTCTATTGTTTCTTTTAGTCGCATGCACAGATCCCCCTTGTCAAAATGGTGGCCTATGCACAGGTCCTAATAATTGCACCTGTGTAGGCAGTTGGAGTGGTGCAGATTGTGCAATTGGTCAGTAAAATTAAAATTTAAGATGTTTTCTATGATTGCTATTATTGAGGATTAGGGTGTAAGAGTATAAATATAAATGTGTGATATTATTGGTTTGTGCATAAAGTTGAGATTTGAGATTATCATAAGGGTCTGCATGAATCTTTTTGCAACGTTATTTTTCTAACTCTCATGACATGTTCACATTGAATGAATGAGAATAACTATTAATCGTAACTATTTGAGTGAATCGCACAATATAAAGTATTATTATCGACATGTTACATAGGTTTTGATAAATGAGGTGAATATAGTCTGTCAGATATATTGTCAATCGATAGAGAAGTAATCAATTTTGAAGAAAATCTTTTTATTCCATATAGAATCCACAACAACTACAACAACCACAAGCACAACTACAAAATCTACAACTACGACAACCGCAAGCACAACTACAAAATCTACAACTACAACAGCCACAAGCACAACAACTACGACCACAACTAAAACTACATCTACAACTACAACGACCACAAGCACATCAACCGCAACTACATCAACTACAACTACAACTACAACAACCACAACTACGTCAACTACAACTACGTCAACTACAACTACAACAACCACAACTACATCAACTACAACAACCTCAAGTACAACAACTACTACTACAACAACGACAACTACAACGTCTACAACATCTACAACGTCTACAACATCTACAACGACAACAACTACTACAACTGCATCAACCTCAAGTACAACAACTACTACAACTGCATCAACCTCAAGTACAACAACTACTACGACTACTACAACAACGACGACAACAAGCACAGACACATCAGGATGTTATTATGGTGAGGATCTTGTTAGTTTGGTTGAAGGTGGACAACGCCGTATAAAACATTTAAAAGTTGGTGATAAAGTTTGGTCAATTAACGATCATAATTATGAACTTATTGAAGATGAAATTATTTTAATGATGCATAATGGACCAAATCAAAAAGGTTTTTAATCTCTTTTTCCTTTAATATTAATTTATTTCTTGTTTATTTAGTTATATTTTATACATTTCAAAGTGTCGAAGGTGGTAAATTTAGTTTAACAGGAGCTCATAATATACCTGTATTCGATACAATTGAAAATAAAATGAAAATAAAACGTGCATCATTAGTAACTATGCAAGATCGTTTAATTATGTTTGGTAAAACAGTTGAAATAACAAATATATTAATAACAATTAATCAAGGTTTTTATTCTCCACTTACGTTAAGTAGTTATTTAATGGTTAATAATGTATCAACATCAGTCTTTTCTGAAAAGTAATTTAGCTTAGAATAAAATTTGTAGATTATGTTAATTAAATTTTGTTTTTTTATTTAGTTATAAAGTATCATCAAGAACAGTACATTTAGTATTTATACCAATTCGGATTTATTATCATATAACACGATGGATATATGGAAATAACTATAATCCATTTGTAGAAATAGAAGAAGGTTTACATCCAATTCCTTATTTTTATAAACAACAGCAAGCTAAAATGAGATTTGTATTTTTGAAATTCCCAAAATATTTATTTTCAACTATTATTATAATCATTATTATACATTTTGTTCAAAAATGGACAATTAAATTATTATCAAAACATAAATAAGAATCACCTTTATGATTCTTTTGACTTTCTGTTTTGCTATTTTACTTTGTAACTAATTAATATATTTTTTTTCTAAATACATTTAAACTAACCTATTACTCGTTCTTTTATACAATCGATTTGAAGTAATAATACTTACAAATTCTCTTAGCTTTATGGATGTTAGAAGAAATATTTGCTACGTTTGGTTCATAGTCTGAAATAGTCTGTATTTTTTTCCGAAACATAAACTATGACTGTCTAAACCTAGATTACGATATTGATGTGGTCACATAAGTTGTGATGAGAATAAATACCAGAAAAAAACAAATACTTTCTTCTTTTATTAATATAAAAGATTATCAAACAAGGGTGTGGATGTGAATGTAGTATAGGTTTGGATGTTAAATCTATCTCTGTACCAGATCCACCCTCAAAAATTGATTCGAAATGAAATCTTGTCTGTTCTCAAATATTCTAAAATAGTTTGTTAAACATAAAATGAATTACGATTAACATTTCCTTAGTGGTAATTTTTGAATTAGACTTCCGGTTAAGAATGACTAAAACAAAAATGATGCAACGCTTGTTGAGCAGCTCTTATATAACTCGTCTAGGAAATAAAATAATATGTAGAATGCTATGACCTAAACATTTTATTATTTTGTAATGATTAATATATATGTATTTATACTCGCATAGACTAACCTACATGGTATAAACGTCTACGCCAATAATTTCCTTGTTATTAAATTAATATAAAAGATAGAATATCGTATTGTTTCATTAGTTGAACAGAATAGAATGTATATTATAATATTGCCAGATGTTAATCAATAAAGACTAAGAAAGATATGTTAGTTTTTACATTCAATCATTTTTATTCAAAATTCAATCGTTCTGATAACAAAAACAAGAAATGTTGTTTATTTTTTTCGAATAAAAGTGGATTATTCTATTTTAACCAACAAGTCCACTACGCCATATGCCAGCAACGATTCGGCTAGGTTTTGGCTCTGATACAATAAGTTCGGCGAATCGTTTTCGTCCTATTAATGATTCCATAGGTCGACGATTTAACGAAGCCCATTTAAAATATTGTTCTTCACCTGAATCCAAAGCATCACGTTTTACTTCATCGAATTGTTCATTATCTTCTACTGAACTTGATTGTTGATGGACTGATGCAGATATTAGTGAGCGTATAAATTTAGAAGTTTGACTGTTTGATATTAGTGAATCATCATTTTTGTTCATGGATCGATGAGTTATATCGTATAAACGATTTGTATTATGTGGATATGCAATAACTAAAAAGAGAAAATCTAGATTTTTATATTATTAATTTTCATTAGACTTACCAGTATCAATGAAAGATAAAATAATAAATAATGAGCATAATATGATAATTGGCTTCATGACTGAACTGTTGTCAAAAAAATGAAGAATTTCTTTGTATCAAATAACTGAATATAATAATGATTAAAAACATTTCTCCAACTATTTATAATGATCGGCCAAATAACGCGTGGTAGAGATGACGTACATTATAAGTTAGGACCATATACGTCATTCAAAACCGATACTATAGTGATATACGCCCTTTGATGTCAAATTCTGCGCAGGAGGTGACAAGAATAAAATAGTTTGCTAAATATTTATTTTCTTTTATAAAGCGTAACTACGTGGTAAAAGCAAGTAAGAACAAGTTAAAGCTCAATCTTGGTGTTCTTTTTCTGTTACAACAACTAACGGCGTTGATCAATGACGTTATACTTACGTGTGCATAATCGCGTAGTTGCACTACCTTTACAAAAATAGCTTGCCAGTTCTACGTCATTAATAAAAGATCCTACGACACTTCTAATTAATCATATAACGTGGTCGTTAGTTAATATTTTATCATTACGTAACTCACCCCGCATAAAATTCCTAGTACTAAATGGAGTTGCCCACCTTTTCTTGTTGTATGGTATTACATCAGAAGTTAGATATATTTGCTTTTCTATTCCAGAAATATTTCTCAGATATAAATTAAAAAGGTCAATGTAACTTTCCACTCGTACAGAAATCGATTCTTTTTCATTTTCGATAACTAGTTACTTGTGGCCAATAAAATTAAATTGTATCTAAGAATCTATACGAACCATTTTTAATCAGTATATTATTTTAAGAATTAGCCTAGACAGATTATAATTCAAAAATCTACTTTACAAAATATATCATTGTATTTTCTATTCAAATTTTTCATCAACCCGTATTTTATATCGAAAGTAGTACGTAACTTGGTGGGTGGATGTGGATGCCACTACTTCTCTCGCATCCTGACCCACACCCTTCGGCTTACTTCTAATAATCTCATAGATATTCGTTACATAAAAGGATTGTGGATTTCATCGAGAGATTATTCTTATTTGAATGCTAATCGATGGAAGGAACTTCTTCATCTCATGCCAAGTTTAGGGAAATTTTATGTAAATGTGATAACTTCAAAGAACAAAATCGCTATTGATTGTATAAAACATTCACTTAAAATAAAATGTTGATTTAAAAATAAGAAAGTACATGTGAATTGTAGATATACATGTATTCACTCATTTCGCATCCACTCACAAGCTCCGTGTTTATTTACATATTTACTGACCGATCGAAAACATTTCTATTTCCATATCATTGAACTTTGAACTAACATCTTAAGACGGCGTAAAGATTATTTTTCTCGCCCATAGTGCTGCCTGATTTAGTCGTCTAGAAAAAAATGCTTCTCTTTCAGCGTAGTATTATAAATTCATCACCATAATTTGAAATAATCATTTAGTTGAATAGCTAAAAGTGAAGATGAAAAGGTAACTTTAAAAAAATAAAATACATTCTCTTCTAATAATATGAGCATTTTGTAATCTGTAATTTTCTTTCTTATAATCATAGATCAGCAACGCATTTTGAAGATCTTTCAAATGAACTTTTACTCAATATTTTCGATTTACTTGATGGTTATCATATATTCGATGCTTTTTCTGATCTCAATAACCGTATCCAACAACTCATTACTAGTCCTGATTTCTTCCTCAAATTAAATATTTCATTTATGTCTAAATCAAATTTTAACAGACGTTCGGTCAATATTATCCGTCCAAATATGAATCAAATTATTTCATTACAATTATCAGAACCATTTTTCATCAAAAATTTCTTTACATCATTTCCTATTGACATATCATTCAATCGTCTCGAATCATTGGTACTCAATGATCTTAATATAGATCATGATGTTTTTATTCTTACTAGTTTAGCCCAATTACCTCGACTCTTCTCTCTCAAAATCTTCTGTTACGAATGGTATGAACTATTTATGATTTTTCAATCAGTATTTCGTCTACCTGTTTTACGATATGCCAAAATTTTGTGTTCCAACTGGGGTTCTAGATTTGTTCCGTTTCCCATCGCTACGAGCGACAAACAACGAAGTATGACTCTTGAGTATCTCGCTGTTGATGGTCCGCCTGATCTTACAAGTATCTACAATCTTCTATCATATACACCTCGACTTCGTCGTTTGTCATTTGAGAATATATTGTGCAGTAAATACATACCAGTAGGACAATGTACAATACCACGCAATCTAACTAGTATTTCTCTATATCATTGGCGTTTATCATTTGATAAATTCGCATCATTCATTGCAATCGTTGGTTCTGAACTCGAATTCTTACGCATTTCAATTATTCATAAAACTGCCCTATCAAATGCTTATCAATGGCAACAATTAATTATACGTCATATGCCACGTTTGCGTACGTTTCTATTTGATTACCATGGTCCATTAATTAAAGATGCTCATGGAAATAATCGCTGTCAAACATTACTTGATGAATTTTCTTCACCATTTTGGATCGAACAACAATGGTTTTTTGCCCATAGCCATTGTCATCATTTTTCTCAAAAAGAAGAACGGTTAGCATTTTATTCTTCTCAAATGCGCGGGTATATTCAATGAAAGAAAATACTTATTGTTGTGAAATAATGATTCTTTTCTTTTAGGCGACAGTTTTGTCAATCTGATGAATTTTTAGATAATAAAATATGTTCATGCCGAGATCCACTCTTCCATTTATCTTTTGGACCACGCATTAGTATAAAAAGTCAAAATATTGTTGCCAATTTTCCCTTTCAATTTCCTCGTGTAACTGAATTACAACTTACCATTAATTATACTACGATCAATATTGACTCATTCATTGATAATCTAAGTCATATTTTTATTTTGACAAATATTACTTATTTAAAGATTTCATTTAATAATCAATTGTTGAACAATTTTGTTAAACTTCTTAATCGTATGCCTAATGTTCAAAAATTGATTCTTGATGTATGGTCATCATCTGAAATGGAAGTATCGTCAGATCAACAAACTAATACAGATGATTTGGTATGCAACAATAATGTGCGATATGTACAAATAATTGGCAAACTTGCACTTAGCACTGTTCAATTAATCAATAAGCTTTTTCCTCGAATGGAACGTCTTCGACTTCTGAACGGAGAGGATACTCTCATACCATTTGTACGAACGTTATTGTCAAACAGAATTGATAACAGTCATCTTTTTTCATTAGTGTTTGATGGTGATGATGCGATGATCAAACAATTGAAGACAATGATCGATGATGAAAAATTACTTGATACTTATGATATCAAACGTCGACAGCATGGATCGTGCTTATGGTGGTAAAAAAATGTATTTTGTTCTTACACTGTCTATAATTAATAAAGTACTAATTATTTCAAATAAATGTTGGTTTAATTATTTTCGCACAAGAGATAAAAACGGGAGATATGCAATTCATATTGAGAGTGAGGGCGAAGTAAAGATTTAGAACGATGCTTTACAATTATCATTACATTTCTGACATTGAAATATCTGCGACATGACATATCAGTCTTATGCACATGTACCATCATTTATCTTCAAAAGTTCCTACGTCTTCCACATGGCAAATATATAAATAAGAGACACAACTATGTCGATAAAAAGCAAAGTATTTTCTCCTTTTCTTTGAATGGCTTATGTTTTATGAGTAATGTATCAATAGGTATCTAACGACTGTTCTTTTTCTTCCTTTCATTGCACAATGTTTCTACAATTACATTATACTAGAATGAGGATGATGGTGTGTAATAGAAGCTGAATTTTTAATTGCCACATTCTTTTGATTTGAAAAATCATCAATCTAAGTTATTTTCGGTTATCCCAACGCCTCCGTCGTTTTAGATAATATAGATATTGTGGTGTTATTCGAACATCTCTATGAAGAATCTGGTTTTTGCATGTCACATGCTGAACATGGAAAATAAGAATAGTTGAGGGTGTGGGTTTATCTTCTCTGTATACTCATCGATACCCACACCCAAATACCTGACAAAAAAGTAGTGTTAAAAAACATTTCATTTTTTTTTTGTCTATAGCAAGATACACTTCAGATTTATTTTGTGTTTTTCTCAAAACTAATTTTCCACTCAAAGCGATTGATTGTGATAAAATCACCCGTTTTATTTCTGATTATCAAGGTGAAATTATAAAAACGAGAAAGTGAAATTTTTGAAAAAGCTGTAAAATATCTCAAAAAAGAACGGAAAAAACAGTCTGAATGTTGATTTTGCTAGTATGTTTCTTTTCTAAAAGAATAACATACTTTTCCAGTTAAAGCTCTGCTTGAGGGGAATAGAAAAAAAAATTTCCATTTATGTTGTTCATTAAAAATTAATTAGCTTATAGTCACACAAGATATTTCAGACATCTTCTATATGAAAAAAAAGTCATTTAAAAGATATTTTTAAATAATCAACATAATTATTGTCATTCATTCTAAAAATAAATGATAATATAAAAAGGCAGAGTTTATATAGATTTCTTTTTGATAATCTATTTTCTATATGTCTCTTTTTAGCTTGTATACTAGCATTAATATTTCTACTAATAATTATATTTGATAAAACATGTCATACAGTTTCAATGATGTTTGCTGCTATGTTAGAGAAAAGACTCAACGTTTTACATCTGTCAATACTTTATTTTATGCACAAAGAGAATTAAAAATGGTTTATTGAATAATTGGGTTTTATTATGATCTTTTTATTTAAATTTACTGATGCAGTTGGTACATCCCTAATGAAAAGAATAAGTCGACAATCGAGCATAGTGGTAGCTGTGTTACACAAATAAGACAATAATTTACTCTATATTCATAGAAGTTTTCTGAACCTAACTATAGATGCGCTCTCATCAATAATAATAGTCTCATTATAATTATATTAAGATACCAGCGTTTTTTTTCTAATCATTTTAATGTCTAAATGCATACATCTCTCGTTATTCTTGTTATTTTTAATTCAACTGTCAGTAACTCGTACACGTCACCGAAAGAAATATAATAATCAAGTAATGACATCTTTTTTAAGAAACATTTCAATTAATAATCATAGACAGAAACCACAGGCATTTTTTACAATTAAATTATCACTTTTTCATCATGATATTCAACTATAATTTTTTCCTACGAGAATAAATGTAAGAATCTCGCATGATCTTTGACTAGAAAAAATAAAAAAAAGCTATTCTAGACAATGCAACAGTTTCATCTGGAGATAATTTAGAATTCACGGTATATTTCTATGCCAAGTATTTTGAAAATATCGATATCGTTGATAGTTTTACATGAAAAATCTATCTACTTCTTTTCTTTTCCATTATTTTCTAGATGAATACAATAACTCAATTAGTTTCTCTACCAAAAGATTTAAATTCTACACTTATAAATACTGAATCATGGTTTATTCCTATCGATATTCTCTTACTTATATGTCTTTTCTTAGCTATTCTATTGGCTTTATTATTTTTATTTATTATTTTCATTGATAAAACATGTCATACAATTCCAATGATGTTTGTAGCAAATTCATGTTTTGCTTGTCTTTCATTGACGATTATTATGTTTTGGACGACAATCTTTACGCTTCAGAATGATCTTAAACAAATTTCCTATGAAGATTCATCATGTATTTTTCGAGGTTACATGATTTACGTTACCGGTGGTGAATTATTTTATGCATATCTCTTACAAGCTACTTATAGTTATATGACAGTTGTTTATCACACTCGATTATTTTGGCAATCAGCAAAATTTCAATTATTTCTCATTTGTTTAATGTGGGTATCTGTCTTTATATGTATTTTACCACATTTACTCACTCATGAAATTAAATATCAAGTTAATGATCAAATATGTCAAATGGTACTTCATCTTTCTGTTGTAGCAGTTTATAATATATTTTATGTTTATATAATACCGATGAGTGGAATTATGTTTATATATTTGAAATTAGTTCGATATGTTAAAGAAATGAATCAACATATTACACCTGTAAATACTTTAGTTCGTGCACAAAGAGAATTAAAAATGGTTTATCGAATAATGATTCTTCTATTGATTTTATTAACAATGGGCGTACCTTTTACAATTTTTGTTTTTATGGGATTTATAACTGAACCACCAAAATATCATTTACGTATAGCGTATATATTCGTTAGGATCTCGTTAATGTTTGTAATGATTGTATTATTTAAATTTACAGATCCAGTTAAAAATGCAATAATGAAAAAAATAACTCGACGATCGAATACCGTCGTAGCCATAATAATGACATAAAAGAGAATATGTTTGATATTATTTTGTATTTATATCATTAAAACTATATTAAGGGTATGTGTGTGTGAGGTTGATAAATCCCCACACCCACACCCTCGAACATGCTTCTAGATGAATCAAATTTCTTGACTGTCTGTATATAAAATACGCACTTGATCGTTAGGATAGAATATATTGAGAAGAAAATGCCATGGAAAAGGACATTTAAGAAGATTAATATTCATCATGTGTGTACGTTTTGTACGTAGATTTGTCAGACGAATTAGTTGATGATCACAATCAAGTATTAATTCAATAATATCATTTAATTCAAAATCACAAGAATAACCATTGAGACCTGCATGCATTGCAAGATTGAGAATAGTAGAATCTTGTCCTCCCCATCCATAACACGATGGTATTGCCCATGTATTTGACCACAATGTTACTTTATGTGAAATAATACCGAAGAATATCCATTTATTCATATTGTAAGATTCAATTTTGAATTGAAATCTATGTTCACCTGAACTATATTCGCCACTTCCTCGTACAACTGCATGGCCAATTGTTGAACCATGCTCAACAACTTGACCGTTGTCTTTGATTTTCAGATCACCGGCAAACATTTCAAAAATATCATCTGGCATTGTACAAATATCAGGTTTAGAAATTAATATACTATCTTGAAAACGAATCGTCGGCGGTGCTGCAAGATATGATTTGAGTTTATTAAATTTGTTTGATAATTGTCGGAAATCGATTTCCAAACAAACATTGCTATTATGAATTTTTTTAAAATTCTTCTGATAGTTCTTCCCATTGTTTCGAAAACTGATTTTTATGTTTTTCAGAGTTAGACTTTAGTTCCTTTCGAATGTCATCAGCTATTTCATAAATCTTTGCAATAGATTCATGTTCCCACTCATCAATTACTCTCGTCGACGGATAGTGATAAGATTCATTTGACTGTTGTAGTTGATCATGTTCAAGAATAAGTTTATTCAGTTGTTGTTCGATACAAAATTCTTGCGAACAGCTATTGCAAGTAAAAACGCTCGTATTCTTTTCATTCGTACACAGCATGCTGCATCCGATTTCAGTTGTCGTTGACGTAGTCATATAAAATAATTGTGTGATAGACTGTCGATACCTGTTTAAAAAAAGAAAGAGAATCTTGAGGGTGGGTGTGGGTATCTGTGTTTTTTTCTCTGCCTCACATCCACACTCTTTACAGAAATACGTATAGATATGAGGAATAGACTTTTCAAAATTTCCATTTTTGCACTGTCCGTTCTCAGATTAGTCATAAAGTCTGCACTGAATATTTTATATATTTTAAAGAAACGCGAAAGAATATTACAAATCCTTCTTCTGTTTTCGGCAATCATATAATATGTCTTTTGTGACACATCAGTCATACAGCGGGAGAGAGAGAGAAAAAAACTGATAAACAATGCACATGGCTTTGTTCGTTTCTCGCTTAAATTCAATATTCTTACACACTGCGTATTTGAATAGCGACCAGTGCTGCCACCTTTTGAAGCCCAAAAAGCAGAAAAAAGTTTATAAAAAGCAGAAAATGACAGAAATTTCGTCATCAAAAAGCAGAAGAAAAAGCAGAAACGATGTTTCTTACGTAAATCTACTATAAAGCTTACATTCAACATAATAATTAAAAATTGCGAATAAACTGTGTTTCGTACCGCCCTGCTCGAACATCTGGCAACATGTCCGGCTGTTCGTAAAGGAAATTGGTTTTTAAAGGCTTCGTACAGGTATTCGGGAGTAACGAATGTTAAAAAATTTTTGATTTCTTTTATGACTAGTGTTCGGAAACTTTTTTCTATAGAAGATCGTAAAAGAAGAAGTGATAGGTGTTTAATGGATTAACTAGATGTTCAATAAAGACAGAATGCCTAGAGTGCGACTGATTTAATCGTACAGATCATAACGATCAAGGTTGAATTTAGCATGAAGATATAAATTGATGTTGACAGACAGCTCATGAATGAGTTTAACAGGGGATCGTTACGAACATAATGATTTCTCGTACGTTTATTTATCAATAAGGATAACTCTTGAATATTTTCGGTGTTAGTTACGATTTGTCGAGCGTATTTTATTCTGAAGATGCTGCTTTTTTAGTTGAATTTCGATCGCCATCCCTAACTCCATAATGTGTTTTTTTTTAACTATTTTTCGTTTTCGCGCAGTTCCTAACGAGCACCTGGTACAGAAATTCGGAATGACGAAGTGGTACGAAACGTAGTTTTCTCAAAATTGCACACTAAATTATAATCTTAATTAACCAAAATAAAGAAAAATAATGGATTAAGAAATACTTAGAGTTATTGAACTTAAATATACAATATTAAGAAAAACGATCAGCCATTAGAGAACAAAAGACAGACGATTTAAGTAGATATAGGACAATATAGTAATATGAGTAATTGCTAGTAAAACTTTGTTTTTAGATTTCGAAAAATGATCATTCAGATGAAAATTATTGATTATAGGTATTAGTAACCTAATATTTAAAAAAGCAGAAAATTTTTAAAAAAACAGACAGGGCAGACAAAAAGCAGAAAAATCTTCAAAAAGCAGAATTTGTCTGCTAAAAGCAGACAAGGTGGCAGCACTGATAGCGACCTTCACTTGCATAGCAAATGTTTAATAAGAGGGTGGGTGTAGGTGTGGATGAAAATTTGTTGTGATATTGTCAGATGTAAATCCCAACAGTGTTTATTAATGTATGTCCTCCCTATCCAACAGTGCGATGGCTACAAACCACAATCCACACGCTGGATAATCTCATAGATAATGATAAAAAATCCATGTAACAAGATAATAGTAAAAACAAACCGAAAAAGAGAAAATTTGTCACATATATAATAACAGAAAAGAAAAAAAAACAGCATATAAATATAACAAAAAAGGAAAAAGCCAGTATATACATGTGACAGAAAAGGAAAAAAACAGTATTGTTAGCGATGACTCAAGTCATCACTCTTTCTATGCATATTTTATTAAAAATGTGATACGTAATCACATTTTTCCGTTTTCTTCTCTTTTTCTTTTTGAGTCAAAAATGTAAACATATATTACATTTTTTCCTTCTTTTTCTTTTTGGTATATGTACCATTCATTTTCTTTGATAAGGATACGAGTTCCTTGTATTAAATAAAGTCTATGAGATATACTCATATACAATTTTATTTATTCTCTCGTAGCCGTACAGACAGGCTAACAAGTATATACATGTGACAGGAAAGGAAAAATCCACTATGTATGACAAATGATAGAAACGAGTAATCATATAGATAATTGGAAGAATCCTTATGATCATATCTAAAGAAGATGCGGATCATAACAGCTATCTACACTCACACCTTCAAGAGCAGATAGGGATTATAAAGTGATGATTGAAAAAAGTATGAACAAGGGCAAAAATTGATTTCGTACAATAACTTTTTCCTGAACATTCAAGTCCATAACTGTTAAGTTTGAAAATTATTCTTTTTCGTACTTTATAAGCCGAAGAGATTTACATTTGATATTGTTAATTTCAAAATAATTTTTTTTATATTGTATAGATTAATAATAACGAAAAAATAATAAAAGAAAAGATCAAAGAGGAAGTAAGATGTCATGAGGTAGCATCATTTATTGATTGATGCTAACAACTCCTAACTTTGCTTCTTGAAGTTTTTAAGAATGATTGAAGTCAAAGTCTAAGTATCCATCCCGGAATTTTGCTGATTACTTTCAAATCGTTTGACAAACCAACAATGCCTGTAAGGTTCCTGTCCATTCACCTCCACAAATTGCTCTCCAACCTCCGAAAAACCCGCTTTTCGATAAGTACTCGATCCCGCTGGACTAGCAACCAAATATGCGCCATCAACCTCACCAGGTTTTGCCTTGATAGATGCTTCTACCATATCAAGGCCCCATTTCACAAGTCTCGATCCAAGCCCCATACGTTGATATGTTGGAAGTGTTGCGAGTGCATCGAGCTCCCAATATCTGGTTTCGTAGTCTTCACCCAAATATTTTTTATTCAAGGCTCTATATTGCGTCTTGAGGCGAACGACAAGATCTCTGTCCACTCCTTCTGATACCTGTAGTTCTGCAATTTCTTGTGCAAATGCAGCGGCTAATTCAGACTCTGATTTGGCGGATTGTGCTGGTAAAGGTGTTTTCCATACGATATATGACACTATCATCATGTCTTCATCAGATTTGTTAGGATTATTGAGCACCATTTTTGCCATTCTGTTACGAAAGGCATTTTCACCGGTGAATTGCTTTTCGGCGCCGGGAATTCCTGAGGAGATATATTCTGATTCAGAGACGAGGGATGTTTTTGCTTTGTGAAGAGGATCTTGGACGGTAACATAATAGTTTATGCGGAGTATGGATGGAATGTCTGTGGGTATGGAGACTGGCAGGATTTTGAATTTGAGATCAGAAGACATACTGAAATGTGTTGAAAGTATTTGATTAGATATACCACTCACTAGTAATTTCTGGTGGCGTAGTAGCGTTCTTTTCTCTAGAAACTAATAGCAGTTCGTTGGACTTCAGAATTTTTTCAAAGCATCGACAACCAATTGTTTGTGATGATTTTGCAAATGATGATGTGTAGGGTTGAGTAAGACCTTTTTTCCTTTCCATTCTATACGAGTAATAATGTAAGTTTGTGTTAAAGTTATGAAATAATATTATTTGCAGTTTTCATAGATGATAAGGAAAGGAAAAAAGAAAAAGAAAATGACTAATGTATATACAATGTGTCAGTATTGTATGCAGAAACAGTCAAATGTAATTGCGCCATCAATGAAATAGTTTTTATTGATGATGCCTCCATGAGAGATCCGTTCAATTTAGTTTCAATTAACGCTGTTTTAAAACAAGCTCTATGAAAGGGAAGCATGTTAAACTTTATTCTCTTGACTAAATTTCGTTAGAGTATTCTGAAAGAATTGTTTGATTTGACTAGCAACGTACTCATGGAAGGCTTCACAGTTATTCCTTGTTTGCTCGAACAAAAGAGAGAATTGATAGTGCATACCCCGAAAAGAATGAATATACCAGGTCTTTTGGCCAGTTTCACAGATCAATGATAACCTACGTCCAAAAGGTGTGGGTATGGATGCGAGTAAATAAAAGATGACTATACATCCACACCCTCAAGAACATGTGAGATGAAGTGTTGGCGTAAATATATATGTGAATTAGTCTTCTCTTTATCCATGCCTATACCCACACTCGCCGACACCAAAGCCACATCCTACTTTTCTCTCTTTTAATTAGCAGCAGTTTATTTCTCTTAACGTTTTTCATACTGTTTTACAGGTTCAAAATGAATGTTTTGTAGTCTCAGTTAACACAACATATTTAGTTCTATGCATTTAGAAAAGTTAATGATTAGGAATGGTATTATAGAATAAGAAATTATTATTCAATGTTACGGATATTGATGTATTTGTCATCAATATTCATAACCGAGAAGTTTTATTAAGATTCTTAATATGAAGCAAACATAAATAACAATTCGCATTGTATCATATATAGTAAAAGCAATGTTTTTAGTAGATTAGTAAAAATATCAATGAATAAATAAAGTTTGGTTGGTCGATAAGTCTTAAAAATGTAAAAGAACATTGATGGAGTTCGAATCACGGTTGGCAACAATAATATCTGGTTCATTATCATTATTGACATCGATGACTACTAGAGAGCATGGATAAGAACCAACTGGATAAGCAGCTTGATTCATGAAGGTGCCATTTCCTATGTTAAGAAGAAGACTGACGGTTTTCGAACCAGAGTTTGCAACAATAATATCTGGTTTATTGTCGTTATTCATATCAACGGCTGCTACCGACCGTGGACCAGAGCCAACTGAGTAAGTAGTTTGATGTAAAAAGGTGCCATTTCCTACGTTAAGAAAAACACCGACAGTATTTGAGCCGAAATTTGCAACAACAACATCAGCGTTATTGTCACCATTGACATCAACGGCTGCTACTGAAATCGGGCCAGTGCCAGCCGAGTAAGTAGTTTGATGTAGAAAGGTGCCATTGCCTCCGTTGAAAAGAACACCGACGGTATTTGAACCATAGTTTGCAACAATAATATCTGGTTTATTATCGTTATTCACATCGATGACTGTTACTGAGTATGGTGTAGAGCTAACTGAGTAAGTAGTTTGAGCATTAAAAATACCGTTGCCTGCGTTGAGAAGAATGCTGAGAGTATTTGAACCAGAGTTTGCAACAATAATATCGGGTTTATTGCTGCCATCGACATCAACGACTGCTACTGAGTATGGAGAAGAGCCGACTGAGTAAGTAGTTTGATTCAGAAAGGTGCCGTTGCCCACGTTGAAAAGTATACTGATGGTATTTGAACCGAAATTTGCAGCAATAATATCGGGTTCATTATCACTATTCACGTCAACGACTGCTACTGAAAATGGACTATTGCCAACTGAGTAAGTAACTTGTTTCAGAAAAGTACCATTCTCTACGTTGAGAAGAACGCCGACGTTATTTGAACCTAAGTTGGCAACAACAATATCAGGTTTATTGTCGTTATTCACATCGATGACTGCTACCGACCGTGGAGTAGAACCAACTGGATAAATAATATTATCAGGAAAAAAGTTGAAGGCTATCAAAACAAAAAACTATTTTTTTGCATTTTGAGCAATGAAGAGTCAAAATCTCATCATTAAATTGTATAGGGTGTGGATGGGTGTAGATGAGGATGTCGGTGTGGGTGTGGGGATAGTAGAAATAACACTCACGCCCTCAAGAAGAGACTCGATCGAAATATTAAATTCTGCCTGTGTTACTTTATCTCCTGATATTTATTATATCATTGTCGACTATTTTGTAAGGTAGAAAAATCACTTTTCATCTCTAACTAATACGAAAAGTGTTATTCTCACGCTTTCGAAGAAAAAAAATGAGCATTAGGTATTTAAGTCAACACTCACCACTTGTTGTTGACGTTGCTGTTGATGATGTTGTTGTTGTTGTTGTTGATGATATTGTTGTTGTTGATGATGTTGTTGTTGTTGATGATGATGATATTGTTGTCGGTGTTGATAAGGGCGTACTAGGTGCTGTTTCAAAAAAAAAGTATGATTAACATGGCGAATGAAGATTTGTTAAGAATCTAGCACTTTTCGTTCCACTAATCGGATTCAATTTTTGGGAGTTTTTTTTTAAATTTAAAACGTAAAAACTTCAAATCATATCTGAAATAAACTTACGATATTCTCGAATATTTAATATTGATATTGATGATTGATTAAGAAATATAAAAGTAGAATTTGAATAATATTCAAGAAAAATTAAAGTAATATTTGTACGAAATAATTGACAAGTTTGATTTGTTGAAAAATAATTTAGAGCAGATATTGAATCATTTACTTTTATCATTTCACATATACATTGAGTTTGTGTTATATTGAATAAAGTATTATACATATCACCAACTATTATATTATTCTCTATTTTAGTAATAAGAATAGAATTACGAACAGAAAATAACGATAAAACAAATATCAGCCAAAACATTTTCTGCTTCTTTACTTTCTAAAATATTTTTTATAAATGTTTGACAAACTTTTTCTACTATTATTTTCTACCGTTCTTTTTCTCTAATTTAACAATTCATCATTTCAAGAAAACAATGCCATACGTTTTCCAGCAAATGTTTTTTTTTCAAAAAAAAAGTACATTCATAGCTACACTATGCCATTTTACATTTCTTTTAACTCTTTAGAAGATTGAATTAGTCACCACTAGAATGTTCATAAAAGAAAAAAGTATGATAATTTTGTTCTTTTTAAAATACTTATCAACTAACAAACGAGAAAGAAAAAAAAGTGGTGATATTAACTAATGACTTCATCTGCAAGCTCAGTAAACACATTTGTCCGATGAAAAAAAAAATTACTTCTGCTTATTTGCCATATGTTAAATGTAGGCATTGACAACAACGATAAACACATAGTTTCTATTGTTCATTTTATTGATGACATCGAATATTATCTTATTTTTTTCTTTTATATGATAATCTGATTTAGAAAGTTATACGCTTCCAATCTGTATTTTATCAATTATTATTGTTTTTTTCATGATATTTTTTAAATAAAAACCAGTGCTTATATCTATTAATTGAACATAGTAAAAAATACACAATTGTTCATTTAAAATAAGCTGCTAGACTTCGAAATGTCGCAACTTGTTATATTAGATCTCAATGAATCACAACTAGAATTAACGGTGTGAATATTCCTCTTGACTACTCCCTGCTTCCAATTATTTCTGTGCTCATTTATTTTTAATTGCTGAAAATTAGAACACATTGTGATGTATTAATAATGATATTCATACATAGCGACATAATATTTTTTGTGAAAAAGTAAAAGCATCATGATTTCTTTAGAAATAATTACAAATTAATTCTATCTATGAATATGAAAGTACTTAAAATGGATAATATAAAAATAACTCAAGGTACAAAGTACAAAGTAGGAACTTATATTGAATATTAATGAGTTGAAATACTCTCAAAGAGAATCTTTTTTTTTCTATAGAAAATTTGAAGTTATTGTGCCATAGAAAAATAATTAAAAACGCCTTTCTTTTTTAGAAATATTTTTTCAATTAACATCGACTTATTACCGATAAACATCATTTTCACAAAATTAAATAACAAATCCTGTTAGTTCATTTTGTAATATCTTATATTCTTTTTAAGTGCGCTATAAAATTGGTCTTGGGCAACACCAATTCCGTAGCTATTACATTTGAATATATCAGAAAAATGCTTGACAATCTTTTCTTTATTATTAATTTTTCATTGTCTATCGTAATATTAACAGTGAACATTATACTTAGTTTTATAACAATTATAATTGTTCTTAAAAATCGACAACTTCATACATTTAATCAAAGTTTTATGTGTAATAGTTCTGTTGCTACTATATTCCATGCAATTGTAATAATTATTGGATCTATTTATGGTTTTCACGAAGATACAGCAATTAATGCACCGTCTTGTGTTTTACGTGCATATTTTTATCTTGTTGCACTTACTGCAATTTGTTATTCAAAAGCTATTCAAGCAATGAGTCATCTTTTTTTTAGTGTCTTATATAAACATCGATTTCTTCTTACATGGCGTACGCATCGAATATTAATTATTATTAACTGGATTATTGCTTTTATAGTATGTGTACCATTGATATTTATTGATGCTAATGATAGTTTTGAAATTGAATCTCGTAGTTGTATATTATCAACTAAAACGTATGTATTTGCATTTTGTATGGCGAATATCTCATGTTTGTTTCCATATGGAATAATAGCAATCGTTGTTGTTATAATAGTAATTCATATTCGTCGATCGACTCGTCGAGTTCAAGCAATTCGTGAAAATTCGCCTAATACTACTCAAAAACGGAGACGTGAAATAAAACTTATAAAACAAATGAGTGCTCAAACAGCTACTGTCACACTTGCTGCACCACTCTATCTATTTCTTATCATATGGCATGTAACACAAAAAAAACCTGGTCCGGAACCACTCTATTTATTAAGTCTTAACTCTATTACAATATCATTATTTATGTTAACTGCTCTTCAATTTATTATGAATCAAGAAGTTAATCAATTAATTAGACAATTTTTTAAGCGATGTTGTACATTTATTATCATGAAAAAGTCCACTGATCAACAATAATTCAGAGAATATTACTTTTAAAAGATTTACAAATCGAGATATCCACAATATTAGTCCCTGTAAATATTGTTTCATTCCATTTAGTTTTAACATATTGTTCATTCATAGCATTTATAATTGACTGAAATCTGTTTAAATATATTCTTGTATCATTATTATCAGTTTCAGATGAAAATCCATGACATTTAATAAATAAATAAACTTGTTCGATGTTTTTAAAAATTGGCCACCAATGATAGATTAAATGATCGAAAAATTCTTCGTTTATAAAATTAAAGTTTATATGAAGTGAGAAATATCGAATGTTTGTAAGATTTGTATGTAAATTTTGAAAAACAATCGGAACAGAATAATCTGAAGACCATTGTGCTTTAAATTTTCGAAGACTTGGAAGAATAAATAATGATTGAAAAAATATCCATTCACGATTTTTAACATAAATATCATTATTATTCATTTCTAATCTTTTTAATTTTGGCATATGACTCAATAATAAATTCATTATAGAACCATAGGAATCATCTTGTAATTTAATATGAAGTATTTCTATATTACTTAGATTTTTTGAATAAGTATTAATTGGTGTTACTGGTCGTAAAAATTCTAATCGACAAGAACGTATAGTAGATGTAGCAAGAATAGCATCAAGTAATATTTGATTTGGTACACATTCAATAGAAAGATAAACAAGTGAGTTTAACTGTTCTAATGCATAACATATAGATCGTATTTCTCGTCCACGTATTTTAATTGTTAAAGATTTTAATTGAATAAGTTTTGTACAATGCCAACAAAGAAATTCCGGTATATGACATAGCCGATGTTGAAATTTTGGTTGAAGATTAGTTATACGATTAAGTATTGATTCTGACCAATATGGTTTAATAGAATATTCTAATGGATTACAATCAACTACTCCTAATTGAGCATGAAATAAAATATAATTCGAAGTTAATATTTGATTAAAATAATAATTTAAATTCGTAAATCCTTGAAAAATAATATGGGCTTCTAGATAAGAAAATATTTCAACCCATAATTCAATTGGTAACTGTTCAATACAAGTTATCATTTCTATTTTAATTTTCGATTCCTATTATTCTCTTAATTTATCCATGGTTTATCATAGTGTTGTGTAGCGAGAACAAATCAGTAAAAAAATAAAAGATGGCGGTGGAAGATAGATGATTCGAAAAGAAATTTTACAATCATAAGTGACATCTATACTTTGTTAGATGAGAAACAATTCTCGTTAACTCTCGTTTATCTTACTATAGTAACAATTAATTTTATATATTGCAAGGCCTTGTAAAATAAACAATCCCTAAAAAAGCTTATAGCATAGATGAAAATTTAAATAGATGTTATACTTTCAACAATAATATTAAGAAATATGTAAATGAATAATTTAATTCTCTAAAAAACAACAGATTTATGTGACGGTGAAAAGAAGACTACTAATTCACAGGTATGAATATTATTATTATGTCATTAGAATGGTAATCATTTGATTAATACTGTCAGTAAGAGTTTAATGTGTTACTCGTGGAAATTGTTGTATAGTTGACATTTGATTCAGGGTAAATTGTACTCCAGGTAGAGGATGGACATGATTGTTCGAACGATTTTGATTAGAACAAAATAGAATAAATTGTAGAAAATCTCGACGATAAGATGATGATGAAATTAGATATACATAAAAATTTGCTGCATAACTAATATATAAAATTATATTTGTTGTATCAGAAACAAGCATTTCTTGTGCTAAACGATACGATGATTTTTGAATTGATGATGTTAACAATTGATAAATATTTATCGTAGCAAACGGCATTACTGGAATAATAAATGTAATTATCTGTATGAATACCATTGACGTTAAATTTCGTTGAAATGTACCACGTAATTGAATACTAGCTATTGAATTTATGTTACGATATATAAGACAACCTGTTATACATAATATCGTACTAGGTAATAAACCAATTAAAACAGGTCGAACAAAATAATTTCCGTAAAGAATTAGACCAGAATTCGTGGTAGTACATTTTCTAGTTATATTGCCTGCGTCAGTTTTCGTCTGAACAATCGTATAGAATAATAAATATGGGATGTTTATTCCGATAATTATTGGAATGGTTATAAGAATAACTAGTTTAGCAGTTTTTAAATTGCTTCTATTACGCCATACCACACTACGACATGAAACAAAAAATCTATCAATGGAAGCAAAACAGATGCATATTATTGAAGTAATAGTGCCGTTATAGCTGAAAAATAGACGACTTTTACACCAGATTAGATTAGTTAAGGATGCGTCAATAGCAAATCCTATGGATAATATTCTTGGAAGAAGACCAAATGATAAAGCAATTAAATTAAAAAATGATGAAATAAATAAGAGAAATGAAGATGGATTTTTACGTAAAGGAAATAACAGACGTAGATTAATTAGATTTCCAAATATACCAAGAGTAAATATTGAAAAACCAACATAAATACTAAATTGACTACTTATGAAAGTAAACGATGCTGTTGACATTATGATTAATTCAATAATAATCAGTGCGTACTTATTAACGACTGTTATTAAATTTTTTTCTCTATTTAATTTAGAATAGAGATTAGTAAGACATGATGTAGTTAATAACAGAGAGGAGTAGAGACTGATCTTTTGATGTTAGGCTTACGGCACTTATTCTCCCACGTTATTAGAATGAAGATTAAAAGAATGCCGCCTATTATCCAAGATTATATTTAAAAATAAACTATGATTGACGTCATTTTGATCCTATTATTATTTTAATTTTAGCAAAATATTTTTAATGGAAGAACTGGATTTTTCTCATTATACAAAGCTCTTTGTACGTGTTTATTTTTTAAATTCAAATAACCGGATGCTTGCCAATGTAAGAGTGAGTGTGTGGGTGTAAGTAAAGAGGAATACTCACACCGACATCCTCTAAGAGTTGTATCCTCTGTTTCTAGTAATAGATGAAAATATACCCAAGCAGAGAAAAACTTTCAAAAACGCGTTTAAACGCATAAAAACGAAGAAATTGTTTTTCATCATCTTAACAAAGCGAACGAACCGTAGAATACTTATCTGTAATAACCACTTGAAGAAGTTTTCTTATCTGGCCTAGCGTTGTGTTCGACTACTTTTGTATCGAAGTGAAAATATTTTTACATATGAGTAGTTGTTAGATTTTTCTCTTCCAAATCGTGCATCCAAAACCCTTCTTCCTAAATGTTTCAGCGAAGAGATCTCTATGCGATTATTGTGAGCGCATATTTTATACTCTAAAGTGGAAACGAGAGACTTGTGAATGTTCGAAGATATTTTAAACGTTTCATAGTATGATGAAATTAAAAACTCTCAAAGATTGTCTTTATCTACGGAAACCGCTGGGTCTTTGAACAATTTCTTTACGTCGTTGTTAAAGATAAGTACTTTTGTAGTAAAAAATGGCTGGTAGTGTAACACTAGAGATTCCGTGGTCAAAAATACAACCAAATGCACAAACTATCATTAATAATCATGTAGCAAGATATGTTGGACAAGTTCTTTTTGAATTTAAGTACGAACAACTGGGGCTTGGGTAAGAGCTAGAGTATAGTTATAGATTTGTTGAATTAATTATGATGTAGATGCAATGGCGAACATGTGGGACGAACAATAGAAGCAATTCAGGGATTGTACCGGCATTGCTAGTGAGTATGACAAGTAGAGTGTGGCTTGTTGGATGTACAGCACTTGAACACATATGTATGAAAAATTGTTTTGAAAATACAATTCCTCATTCAATTCATCTTTAGGCAGGCGAGGATTTTTCCTTAATGAAATAAACATTTCGCTGCATCGAATGGTAGTTTGGTATGTTCTACTTATTTACACTGATTTCTTCCTTTTTTTGTAAACATGATTTAATTTTTGATAATAAATACATTTATAGGAAAGCAATTTCAATGATGTCGCTGTTGCTGAAGTTGAGAGATACATTCACGGATTATTCAAAGAAGTGACAGCACTAAATGGTGGTACGATTACAGATGTCGCCAAGTGGAGCGTCATCGGACAATCTATTGTAACGGATATTTATTTCGTATGTAATGTTGCCTATAGTCTGTCTTATATTTTAGTGGTCAAAGAAGATGAGAGACGATAATTATGAAGTCACTCTTGACTCATTATTTCATTTGATGGTGAGTCATAACTATACTACTGATGTCATTCTCTAACATAGTATTTATGAATAGGTAGGACAGTCGGCTTTGGCCTCCCTGTTCTGGTATTCGATCATATTCACTCTCAATGTATTAACCAAGATTTCTTAATAAAAATGAAACTAAAGTTTTATAGATGCATCCAATCGTCAAGAAGGTGTGGGCATGAGTATTCGTCTTTACTTACATCCACACTCACACATACACCCTCTCTTTTTTTTTCACTCCCTTTTATTAACACTTAGAAACCAATTTCAATTAGTCACTATTGAAAATGCTGCTGAAGAGAAAACGAAACAGTAGCAAAAACAATCGTTGACAACATCCAAAAGAATAAATAAAAAAATCCACACAGTATGTTTTAGATGTATTTCTATTCTTTTAAAAGACGTCTTTCAATACATTCACACAATTCATTGTTAATTCCTCTTTTTTTTTGCACCGCGTTATTGCTCTACAATTTGAATTCGTTATAATTTTTTTTTTGTTGAAAAAGAATAATATGAATGAAGAAAATGTATTTCTTTTTTCTTTTTTTTCATAGCATACTTCTACATATATTTGTGAGGAATCATTAGGTTATTGTTGTCTAGTAATGTTTCAACACTGTGCTGTTACCAAGTGTAAACGAGAATCGATTGCCGTGTGCCATTGTTGTAAGGAAAATCTATGTCTAAGTCATTTGGAAGAGCATCATGATTCACCCATCTCTCAACTTAATCTACTAGTTGACGAGATCGATGCACTTGAAGCTCGATTGGAAACGACCGATACTCATCAAACGATACAAGAATGTCGTCAAAAACTTGATAAATGGCGTGTCGACTATCATAAAATGATCGATCATTTATACGATGACAAATGTCAAGAACTCGATCAACGTATGATCAAGAAAATAAAAAAACAACGAGATAATATTACTCTACTAAAATCTGAAGTGACTGAAAGAATTCGAGAACAACAAACAACGCACGAAGATGTTAAACCATTGATAGAAATTATGCATGATCTCAAAACACAGATGAATGACATTGAAAATACATGTTTACAAATTGACATTAATTCTTTACCAATTGATAACAACCTTATTCGTATTAGAGAATCGAACAGAGATCAATTCGATCTATCTACGTTTCCTCTTGCATTTAAAAGTATTAGTACTTTCGCAAAACAAGATGGTGTAAAACTAGCCAGTAATGATAGATTCATGTTGATAGGCGAAGAAAAAATGCTGTATTTAGTGGATAAAACATTGAAAATAGTTAAACAGAAAAAATGTAATGCAACAATCATCACAGATATGTGTTGGTCATCGGCATTAGATCGTTTCATTGTGATAATGAATTGTCGTCTGTTTCTCGTTGATGAAAGAACCATGTCGATTGAATATATGCATACAAATATAGCTCAACAGTGTATAAAATGCGCTTGTTTAAATAGAAAATTATTTTTATTGGAAGGCCAATGGAGAAGCAGTGACTATGTTGGATGTAAAAAAGGTCCGTCAATTATAGAATTCAATCTTTTACCATTAAGACAACTCATTAAAGAATGGAAATCTCCGATTACATGCTCTGCAGAAGAATGGATCTATGATATTCAGGATAATAATGGTAAACTAGCCCTATTAATTAGCGAGTCAATGGACTGCGTTCAGAAAAAACTTGTAACTCGTCTAGAATTAAGATCATCAAATACATTCGATTGTCTTTGGTCTTATCGATTAGATATGGGACTTCCTATGAGCTGTGATCTTGGAAAAACTTGTGTCTTTGTTAATCATGATGAGGTCCTTATTATAATGAATAAAAACAATTTAGCATTGATTTCAACAGATGGATCGGTAAAGGAAACATATACTTATTATCCACAGCCTGTAAATATTCATCTGTTTGGTTCAAATATTTTAGCAATTACAACTGCAACTGAAGTGAATTTTCACGAACTATAATTTGAAAATTAATTTTTCTTATTTTATTGACATTGACGTATACTTATGAGGTTTAGTCTATTTTCATGAGAAGGTTTTACATGAGTAGAGGTGAATGTGGTTATTGCCTTTTAGTCTTGGGATCAATAAAAAACAAAATATACTTTTATAAGATTTAATTATCTAATCTGTTCGACCAGATAACTTCATCTCTCAAGAAATCTTTAGTAAATTCCAAGAGACTTGAATATTTAGCATCATAATGTATATTTTCATTACGATGTGGATCATCATAGAATTCATGATCAATAAATACAAATTTAGTTTGCACACCTTCGATATCTTTGAAATTTCTTGTTTTATCATCAACAAAAATCAATGGCTGTAATTGTTCAATAGCTTGTTTCTTTGGATTATTGGTAGAATTGTTTTCGTCACATCTTGTACTAATAATTCTATCAATAGGAAAACCATGTAATCGAAAATTTTCCAAACGATGTTCAAGAAAACAAGAACTTAATTGTGTAACACATACTAATTCATAACCAGCTGTATGTAATAACTGACAAGCTTCAAGAGCACCATCATGCATGACCATTGTCCGCCATCCATCGATATCCCAAATTGCATCAAATTGAATTCTTTCTTCAGGCGTAAGTGTGACACCATATCTGGTAGTAGCCTAGTGAGAGAGAAAATAGGTAAGTAAAATAATGATTTATACTTATACGTTACTCACATGATATGATTTTGGTGAGATAGGAGTCAATTGTTTTCCAAAAGTCTTCTTATAGATTCGTGGAAATGTTGCTTGATAGTCAAGAAGAACACCATCGCAATCAAGCGCAATGATTGGTTTCGTATTGTCAAATGAAAATAACTGGAAATTAGTCATCATTGATATATTTTGTATTTGTTTTTTTTTCTTTCGATCGCTAAATCAAGTTATCGTAGTAAAGCAAGAGAATGAAATATTTATTGACATGTTATGTCTTGACACGTGTACACAATGCCACATATACAATCATGACGGTTATATTTCGAAATAGTCTTGCATACTAATATCTGTGAATAACATGTATATTCATCTTGACGCAATCTGGTATTTTCCTAGAACGGAAGTTAAAACCTAAAATTATGAATCATGAATATATTTTATTGATTCTTACCGTTTTAATTAGAATGTATTTAGTTTCGAAATATTGAGAGCACAGTTACATCGGTATAATGGATAATGTGTGTCGATACTGTGGGACTTAACACCTCAAAAATGAGATCGCGTCTCGCAGACAAGATGAATATAAAACAGCATGAAAAGAATAACTTTTTGGGAAATATACAGAATTAGAATAGCGCTGTGGTATTTGCATTTATAAGTACTCGGGTTAGATCACTAACGAGCAGGATGAGTGTAGATATTATATTCAATGCACATTCATATCTATGCCTTTATTGCACATTCTAAATTATCTTACATAGAATCAGAATTCGTTGAAAGAATTCATATCGATTTTTCATCAAGATGGTGCTATGCTCACTATAGTTATGTATTGAACATTATGTGTTCCAATTTCATGTCATTATGTTGTGCAACGACGATAAAAAACAAAGTATACAAGAATCGTTTCTTTTGCGTTCTATATCAAATAATTCTTACATATAAAAGAACTATTTAATAAAGAACAAGCAATCTTTTTTTTCGTTATTGATAAGAACGACTACAAAAGCATCTCACACATTTTTTGTCATTGTTGCAAAAAGAAGTATACTATTATGTAAAGTGAATATCTACGGTGAACTTTAGTATTTGATCAAGTATTATCAGATGCATATTTATTAGGGAAGTTATTTTATTAGAAGTGTTTAACATTATGTTGGAATTCTTTTTCGAAAATCATTTGATTATATTATTTTAGATAGATTAGTAGATTAAAATGGATTTGAAATTAATTAAAATTTGGATTTTATCATTTTTCGTTGCACTTGGTTTTATGCATCATTCGAAAACACGAATGATATGTCATGTTATATTTATATTATTTTTATATAGTTTAATTGTTTTATTTGGTTTGGGAAAGTATGCTATTTATATAATTGTCTTATATTGTTTTATAATAATAATCTGGACTTTATATGAAAGGCGTTTATTATTTGTAACATCTGTTAATCTACAGAAGCTACTAGGAAATGATAAAGTTGTTCTTAAACCATGGACACCAAAATGGAAAGAAGAATTTGAAAATGAAAAATCTCGTTTAAATAAAATAATTTCATCAGAATGGAAACATATTTTTCATAAAGAACTTTCACCAGATGGTCTTGTTCATATTGGTTCAACTTCGATTGAAAAAATTGCATTAGCTAAACCAATGCATGATGTAGCGATTGCCATAACAACAAAATATCTTCCTGTAAATTTACGCGAAGATTTAGAAAAAGCTGGATATAAATATGTTGGAGCTGCTCTACATTCAATATCCTGTCAAGATCACTGGTTTTTTAATATAACACCAAAAGATCAAATTGATTCGAAAGGTCACGGATTTGATCTTCATGTAGTATTACCGCCGTCGCATCAATGGCTTCGAGACACTATTCACTTTTCTCAATATTTAACGGAAAATCAAATAGATCGAGAGAGATATGGAAATTTGAAAAGTGAAATTGCAAAAATGGATCCAACAATGGCCTCTTATGTGAGGAAAAAGCAGAAGCTTATACACATACTATTTGAAAACTCACGACAATGGGCTAAAAATAAGTGAACATTCCTAACTTATATTTATCTTGATTAGATTTTGTTATACAATCATTGAACTTAGTTTTAGAGCATTCTCTCTTTAATATTCTACAAAACCATATAAGAAAATATCGTCTATTCTTGTTAACTGACAGTGTGATTAAAAAATATAACAATCATTTGTTTTTATTCTTTTTTCAAAAGAAAATCATGTCTTTTGATTGAAAAATAAAACATAACGTACTACTTTTATCGTGGTGCATGTATTAGAATTTGAGAGTGAGCGTGGGCGTTGGTAGGTATAGAAATAATACGTAGAATCACACTCATCCACACCCACACCCACGGTAATCAAAGCAGCTATTGAAACATGTCGTATGATTCTGCTTTAAATTATTTCTGTCAAGTCACTCTGAACATTCTCAGACGATTAACTCCTGTTACAATCTATAGTTACTGAGCTATTGAATAAGATTGTCCTATGAGTAAAAGAAATTAATTAGAGATAATGAAACACTTCAATATATTTTGGCCTATAAATTCTAGAAGGCTAAAGATTACTTTGATTAAAAAGAAGGGTCGTGAAACCTACGATAACTCATAAATTTAAAATATTATATACTTACAGAATATCTAGAGAATTATTGTACACATCAATATGCATTGTTGATAGTCCAGAATTAGCTTTTTAAAGAAATAATCTTTCTCTTTTTACTATAAATTGTTCATCTTCTACATTATTATTTCAAAAATTTAGTTGGTTTATTATTTTTAATTATTCACTTTCTTGTGGAAGTTTGCTTGGAAGTGAATTAGAGTGGGATACAGTATATTTCACTAATACCTCACAGTCAGAACCAGCAGGTTCAATTTTCCTTTTTTTTGCTAAGAAGTAAGTCCATTTGTTTTCAATTGATCAAGAGTACCTGTCTCTGTCACATATCTAATCAAATATTAATCTTTTGGACGATTAGTTGTGAGTTATTAACGCAAAGGTGAAAGTCTATTGATCGCAGAACTTTCTATAAGATAGAAATATATCAATGTACATCCAAGAACAGAGATGGGCTAGTCAGACGTTTTCACAAGTCAAGTTAAGTCATTTGTCGCGGAAACTAATTCAAGTCAAGTCCAGTCAAGTCACATATATTTCAAGTCAAAACTTATTATAGAAAATCCTTCTATTGAATAAAACTTTGGAATACAAATTTCTGGTTACTTAGAGTTAGTTTTTAGCAAAACTCTCGTTTTTAACTATATTTATCTTTTACATTCTGATTCTGTAATAAGACTAATAAAATACACAAAAAAAATATTTTGAAACCTCTTCATATATGCTTTTTGACTTGACTTAAGTTTATGGCTTAGTTTCAAGTCAAGTCCAAAAGTGACTTGACTTGCCCTTCTCTGTCTAAGAAGTTCTTTAAAACTTGATTTTTATTTTTCATATGAACATTACATCCTCAAATTTAAGTTGACTCATTTTAATTGTTCTTTTTCGTTTAAAAAAACTTCTATTATAATTATGGTTAGGAAAAAGGTACGAAAAAAATACAAGAAAGAAACTTGAAATGAAGGTATTAATAAAAAACTAATGAAAAAAATTAAAAGAAATAGTTATTGGAGTCTGTTTGGCTCTAAAAAGTTTATTTTTCGAAATAGTTTTTGTTGTCAGACCAAACCGCCAACAGCTCACGAATGCGTCTCTAACAAGCACTAGCATTGAGAACACGATCAAGACGAAGAGCATCAGCACCAAAAGAACACGCATAAGGACAATTAAAAACACCAAAATAACGATTATGAACACCAAGCTCAGCAAGACCAAAACGAGAACGAGTACGAGGATCATCACCAATATCATTATCATCAAAACCACCACAATAAGTAAAACTATCATCACAATAAATACAAGTATCCGTGCCACAACATCGAGCAGCATTGCACGGTGCTATATCTAAAATATACAGTAAGAGAAATTTGATTATTAGATCAAGACTAAATTAGTCCCGCATATACACTCGACACTTAAAGCTTACTTAGATCTTCATACTTTATCATATATTACATGAAACCAAAGAGCAATAGACAAACATTGACTGACTCAGTATAGAATACTTCGGTTTTGGAATCAGAAGGATCATTCTTAACAGAGTGGGAATTAAAAAGGGCTGAGTTATAAATTAAGTTATGAATAATCAACTTTTTGGTCGAAAAGATATTTTGGTTATAACCGTGGTTGAAAGTTATAACTACCCTTGTAATCATTTTAACTCTAGGGCTGTTTTTCACGTGGGAAAAAGCGAGACTCCAGGAGTACGTACTTCACTGTACTTCAAAAACATTTTGAAGTAGATGAATTCTCGCTTTTTCCCTATCTGCTGTTCTTTTGCCTATTGCTCAGTTCTTTTACTAGTGAACTTTCATATATTAGTTTCAACAACAAGTATTTCGCTTTTGAAAATGTTGAGTGATTAGACTACCACTCTTCTGTTGTATAGTCTTTACTTACGAAGCACTCTTCACTAATGATCATATGCACTTGATCAATTTCGTCAGGGTCAGAAATTATAACCATAGTTTAAAGTTATAATCATGATTCAAACTGATAACATCAGTTCTAATCATTTTAACTTTTTCTCAATTTCCTCAACGTTTACCTTTTCAAAAATTTATTCTAACTTCCACACTACATAGAAAGCTTCATCTTTTTCCATCAGTCAATCTCCACCTCAAACAAAAATGATTACGTACCTGAACATGTTTTGCCAACCCAGCCACTTTTACACTGGCAGATATCACCAGAACCGTCACATGTTCCACCATTTTGACATAAACCTACACATAGAAACACACATAAAACCAACTATCCTATAGAACAACGTGCGCTTTCAAAAGAACTTACACACATCAGAAGGACACTTATAATAAACCTCATTACTAAGACAATTAGGATCAGAATAAACGCCATACATAAAACCACCATAATAACCAGCAGTACCGTAACAAGAACGAGTAGTACCATTATCATTACAAGGAATGCAAGAAATCGTGGCACAACAAGTAGTAGCATTGCACGCTGGTGGAGCTAAAACATACAATCAGAGAAATTTGATTATTAGATCAAAACTAAATTAGTCCCACATATAAACTCGAAATTCAAAGCTTAATAATGCTTTCTCATTCATAAGGAGCAGAATAAAAAGTTCTCAAAAACAGAAGAAACTGATTCGCATAAAAACTTCTATTCTATCCTAAGCGAATTAACTGTTTTTGTTTTCAAAGTTTTGTGCTTATCTCAAAATGATATTTCCAGTTTCAGAGCAGAAATATTTGACTTAAAACCAGGCATTTATGAGTAATAAACAACATTTCTTTCAATAAATATAAAATCATAAAAATGAAGCGAATGGTTGCATTGATCGTAAGAAAATCAGCGATATTTACTCAAATACTGAATAGATAAAGATATATTTTCGCATTAATTTCTGCTTTTTATGTTCGTTCTCGTAGGCGGAATATTGTTTTACATCAAACAATAGTTAGTACCCCGTTCTACACTACCACAAGTTTTATTGATGATATCGGCTGCGACGATATCAATATACCAGCAGTGTGTATTTGAAAGACTTGATTGGTTCATTTAGAAGACGTTAGAAAATAATCCATTTCTCTTTCGGTCTTTTTAGACGTTAGCTATTGCAAACAGAAGTTTGATCTTTAGTTCGTCTCTGTGATGCTCTTCTCAGTGTTTCGCCATGAATTGATCAAAATCGCGGACTAGTAACTGCTTACATCCTCCATTCAACCAACTTTTACTTGAGTATCTTCCAGTCTTCTACTGTCATTGACTCTCATCAGATGAATTCACATCCATATCAGAGTGGGGTGTGCATGTACGTGCAGATGTGTGTGATATCCTTATCTTTACTCATACCTACACCAGTCCTACATGTTTATTGTAATAAATGAGTTTTTGTTCAAAATCATCACTAAATCATTCTCTTAGAAAATGTAATAATAGATTAAGAAAAAGAATTCTTTACAAGCTGTGTTCGTTCAGTGATTTCCCACCGATAGTCAGGATATAAGCTCTAAGTATTACCTTAATTTGGATAGTTTTCAATTCACAATGTTGAACAAGTTAACATAAGCTCTTACCTGAATCGGTAGTGTCTCGCATCGTAGTGCGAAGATCGTCAATATCTAGTTTCTGCAAAACATGTCGTAAGAACATTTTGTATTGATTCTTCTTGTCATAATTGTCGTCATGATATTGTCGACGCAATTCTTTGTACGAACTAGGTTTTGCGACTGCCGAATGCTTCGAAACAATTGCAATGAGAGCCAAAGCCACAACTATTATAGTAGATGAACGCATTTATTTGCTGTTGTTTGCTGTTGAGAGAGAATATGGAACTAATTGCCAATTGATAGAAAATCGATTGTGATTTATATAATCAGTTAGCAAAGGCGCTCATTCAACCAGAACCCAGTGTTGTTGCAAAGGAAGAAATGCATTCGTAGCTAAAACATACTGTGTATTCAACCAGAACCTAGTGTGTTTCAAAGGAAAGAAAAGAATTAGTGGTCAGAGTATGCTGCGTATTCAACCAAAACATATTATTGCTTTGAAGGGATAGAAGAAGAATATTTGTTGTCTGAAATTATTCAAGTAGAACATGTTGTTGTCAAATCTCATTGTGGTGTGATATAAGCTGATTTTGCTCATTATAAAATTTATTTTACGATAAAAGATAACGACAAAATTATTGTTTGTGATATTTATTCATTAAGTCAAGCTTTATATGAACATACTTTGTTGCAAATTAGTTCATTTATTATCATATTTTTTGACAATACTCTACACATAAATATAGGTTTTTTCTCGAAATATAATTTATTTCACTTATTAGCTAGAAACCTTGAAGCTATTGATACAGTAAAAGTCACTTTAATGATATTTATTTTATGGTGAAAACTGAGATTAGTATATACATAAATTACAATTACTTTATTTTAGTTTTTTATAGAATATTTAAAAGAAAAAGATATAGAATTATTCTTAATATAAAGTTTACAATATCATTTATATTGGTCTTTGTTTTTTTATAGTTCTGTGCATATATACAATTATACACTTGCATCAGTTATACCTCCATTCCAATATTCATGTACATTTGTGTATTCTTCAGATGCAATCTGACATAATCGATTATAAATAATACTTTTAAAAGATTGTTTCGTAGATGAATTATCAAATGTATCACAATCGCCTTGTAAAACATATAGATCTCTTGTAGAATTTCATGCAGCTGTCCATTGTTGCATATCAATCATACGTGTAAACCAGCTAGTCATAGTTAATAATAAATATTTTTATTTCAACGTACTTTATTCAAACAGATCGACGAAAATAGTTTTTTTTATCATCAAACATATATATATATATAT
>CAJNOI010000120.1:283614-302326 GCA_905250115.1 Adineta steineri
TTGGCTCATGCTTTGGAAACGAATAGAGTAACTATCGATGACTATATGTCGCTTGTTTTACTTTGGTGTTTTATAGACACTGACCAAATTAACTCTTCAGAAGAATCAGATTGGAGATCAAGGAGTAAAGCATTTTGCTAACATGCTCGAAAATAATATAGTTAGATCTTCATTCGCCTCTTCTTTTTAAAAGCTATCATTGAATTTTTAATCTAGAATTTCAAATATCTCGAGTTGAATAATAATAAGATTTCTGATTGGAAAGCTGTTGAAGCTATTATTGATACTAGAGCGAAGCAGGTAAGATGTGAATATTGAACACCATTTTTAATTGATAATAACGTTTTTTTCTAGAACTATGTCTTTAACCTCAATTACTTTGGAATTGGAGATAACATAATCGAGCTTATGACGTCTATTTTCCGAAAAACAAATGTAATTGTTAATTGATCACTTGCTTAATATATATTTCTTTTATTTTTCTTCAGAAATTCACACGTATTAGTCTTCAGTCAAATAAAATAGGTGATAGAGGTGCACAGTTGTTAGCTTCGTTAGTAAAAAATTCTACGGTAATTATTCTGGTTGTTTGATATACCTTGTGTTACACTCGAATCTGATAATAGACAATCATCACACTGGATCTTCGATCGAATCATATTGAAGATGAAGGAGCTTGCCATCTTGCTGATGCGTTAAAATTTAATAAGGTGACATAGAACATAAAGAAATGTGACTAGATTTGTTTGATAATTTCTTGCAGACACTATCTGAGCTCAGACTTCATGGAAATCCAATTACAGCTATAGGCGCAAAGTATTTGGCAAATGTTCGGAAAAGCAGAACGGTCAGTCATTCTTTATTTTATTGGTCTTGTTGTAATGTTTCGAAATTTCATTTAGACACCAATCCAGTTAAATATCGCCGGTAAGAACATCAAAAAAACGTAAAAAAATATAGAAAAATAAGAAAAGTAGTAAGGGAGAACGTAAAGTGAAGAAGATTATATTCAAAATTCAAAATATGATCAGCTCTATTTCCTTCTTGTTATCATCTTCTAATTAGAAGAAAATATTTACTTTAATTTCGACCGTTGTCCTCTAAAAGCCATCTGTTTTTTGAATGACTTTTCAGAATGTTAAGCTCAACAATTAATATCAATAAATGAATGATTATTTTCTGTATGATACAGAACTTTGAATTACGTTGCATAGTATCGAGAGTTGTGTTTACTTCCTAGGTAATCAATCCATCGTAAACGATAAAGTGTGGAAATCAAGCTAACTTTCACTTAGTATCTTTCAAGAAAAATAGATTGAAACGGAAACGTATTAGTGCAATTCTACTTTCGCCATTAATATATACAGTTTTTCTGAAACTTATTAAAGAAGTTAGTCATTTTTTCGCTGATTTTTATGTTCTTTATAGATGGACTGGATCTACAATGTCCATCAAAACATCATCTTCGTTTGTGTGATGAAAGTCAACGCAAAAGGATGTGGACTCATCGATATGCAACAATTCGGTTTGTATGTAATATATGCAAGAAAACGTCTTACAATTTATCATGGCATTGCTCTTGTTCAACAAATGGATATGATGTATGCGAAGAATGCGCGAGTAAACAAAACTGAAAAGCTTCGCCGTCCAAATATACAAAACGAAACTCTATCAGAATTCTATCTTTCGATAAATATCTATTCGTTGTCTAACAGTTTTAATAATTTAATCAAGATTTGATGAAACAATATAATCATGAAACTAAATCTTGAGAGTAGTTGTGGATGTGAATGTAAGATAAATACAATACCCACACCCATATTCTCAAGTCCATATAGAAACACGTAATTTCGACAATTTACTTCTTATCAAAAAAATTCCAAATACTGTTTTTTAATCTATTGAAAAACCGTTTTGTTTCAACCATTCTTTTCTACATGATTTAACATGTGGAGTGATACCTTTTGGTTTAAATGTTTTTCCACATTGTACATTAGGACAATTATATTCTCCATCAGGATTTTTCGTCAAACGATCAATGATTTTGAATTTGGGTATGGATTTTTTATCGCAGGTACGTTTATGAGTATGCAGATCATGCTCATTTTTACAGGTTCGACCACGTACATTATAATTTACTCCATTTTTCAATACTTTAGCAGTCGAACTTGAACATTTTTTAGTGAACTCTAATGCATTTTGATAAAGTCTACCTAAGATTGATGGTGATCGATACGAATTTTTTCCCATTAAATAACCTGGATATGTTGAAACAATAAGTTGTTGAATTTCTTTAAGACGTTTGTGTGGGTGCATATCCTGCTAACATCATCCACAACCATACCCTCCTGGTATTTTGACCATATTTCTTTTCTTATTTGTCTGCTGAGATTTAATTTTTTTTTCAAAAAATTCGTCTTCTAATTCTCTAGAAAATGATGTATTTTTATTTGTTTAAATAACGTTTACCATTCGCTAAAATATGATTCTATCAAAAGCCTGTTTTAGAAAGTTCTGCAGTTCGGATTGTTCGTTTGAAACGGATCTTAGAATATGATGAATATTTTTTACATAAATGGGAAATATACTATTCCGCAAAACATCTCAAGACGAATCTTTCATAAAAAACAACTTGAATGAACGAATTTCAAAACAGATATGATTAAAATATTGAGAAGCCATTCTTCCTGGGACACTCGATATTATGACCAGAAAAGATATTGTTGCTTGAAATAAATTCGTTCTTATCGATCGTATTCTATTTAATAAATAGTTATATGTAACTTCATTATCTCAAATGACTAAATTCTGATAAGAAAATTTTCAGCAATATCCATGTTTCACTTTCAAATATTCTTTTACTTTCTTATTTTCGAAAAACGCACACATGGACAAAATAAAGAAAAGAACGAAGAAAAGAAAATATGTATCTATATGTGTGGTTCATTATCGACACGTTGGATTTACATCATAACGATTTCTTTCTGTTCTATTATCGTCGAATATATAATTATTTTATAGTATTTATTCCCACTTTCTTATTTATATTAGCATCATTAAATAATTCAATATGGAACAAGTGAAACGACAACGGAATAGTAGTACCGAAGATTCTAATGATATGAAAAGAAAACAAGTTCATAGTACACGTCAACCTGAAGCTTCATTTGATATTAATTTATCTACAAAATCTATCAGTTATTTTGAAGATTTATCTAATGAAATTATTTATGAAATATTTGAATACTTTGATTTTCATTATATCTATGAAAAATTTTCAAATTTGAACCAACGATTTGTAAATCTTATTATCAATTCAAATTATCCGATTAAAATCAATATATCATCTATATCAAAACCAAATTTTCAACGTTATTATACAAATATAATTATACCTTATCAACAACGAATAAAATCACTTCGTATAACAAACATATTTGCTGCTGATATTATTTTGTCTTCACAAGATAATATTTTAAAATTAACTCGACTTGAAACACTTATTTTAACTAATATTTCATCATCATATCTTCGTAATCTTCAATATTTGACTAATCTACCAAAATTATCTTCATTAATCATCATTTATGATGGTTATACAAAGATTGATCAAGGTGAAGTTTATCATCAAATATTTCAACTACCATTTTTAAAGTATTTTAATGTATTATGGGGAATGGCGTTTACCGATATCGTATCATCATTACCATTTACTATCAATAAATATAGTTCAATTGAACATCTTGTTATTAAAAATGGTATCCAACTTGATACACTTTATGTTATATTATCATATGTTCCTCAAATTCGTCGTTTATCGATTTCTAGGTTACTCGAACCTGAAAAAAGACAAAATATAACGTTTTCGATTACATTGAATCATTTAACATATATATCTCTTAAATTAGCTCCTTTCGATTTTCATGATTTCGAACTATTGGCTAAAGATCTCTTCCATAATCTTCAAGTATTACATCTCTATGCCAGTCATGAAATAACATATTTAGATGCAAATCGATGGCAAAATTTAATATTATCTCATATACCAAATTTAATAATATTCGATTTTCAATATTTTTATTTTACAGCTTTCGAAAAAGATATGATGTCCAATTATGAAAATCTAATAAAAAAATTTACTTCTTCATTTTGGATCGAACGACAATGGTTTTTTTCTACTCAATATTCTTTTGGACACGATGCAAAAGATTTTCTTTTCTTTTCAGTAAAACCATATAAGTACATAAGATAAATTTACTTATATACTATAATCTAACTTTTATTTTTGTTTAGAAGATCAACATTTATATTAGATGGAATATTTGAAGAAAAATTAAACTTTGATTCAGTTCATCATATCGAGATAGGCAGTATACACGCAATCGACAAGTATAGAAATTATTTTCCAAATGTTACAAAATTAAGTTTCATAAATTATTCGGTTCCAACTGGTAATATTATAGATAACAGTTTACCATGTATTATTTCTTTAGATCAACTTACTGAAATAGTTGTTGACCTTGTATCGATATATTTTATGGACTTAGTTAAATTATTAAGTGTTGCAGTAAATCTTCATACAGTAAAACTTTACGATGTATCAATTGATGAAATAAATCCTATAACAATTCAGCAAAATTTAATTTTTCAGTTGGCATCGAAAACAAATGTTGTCAAAAATCTGACTTTAACATATGAGTGTCGTTTGAAAGTAATTGAATTATTATTTGCCTTATGTCCACGATTACAACATTTTGAATTACATTATGTTATCACACCTTTTTTACCACCTTTAATAAGATTTATTTTGTCAAAAACTAATAACAATAATCGTCATTTATCTTCTTGGTCTATTCTACAAGAGACTATTGAAACAGAAGAAATCTTGAAAATGGTGATTAAAAATGATCAAGTACTCAACGATTATAAGGTGGAATATTTTGATAATGAAGTACATGTCTGGTGGTAAAATTCAGTCAAGAATATTACTAAACAAATCTATCGATTATAAAAACACAGTTTTGTCTTGATGTTGTTCTTTTTTGTATAATAAATTTCTGAAAACTATACAATTTCATTTTTCTCGTTTTTTTAATTACCTTGAGGATGAGTGTGGATTCAACTTTCCTTCTTCTACATGATAGATGACAAGTATTACTGACTGCATCAACAAGAAAGAAGAAAGCATCATGAGTAGTTTGATAGACACATATACTGGAAAATATTAATTATAAATGTTCCTAAGCGAACATGTTAATACTACCAATTCTTATAAACACACTTGAGAATATTTGCTTGAAAGATAATGTAAAATTAATTTAGAAAAAAGTCCATTCCTATTTATTTCGTTGTTATCTGTTAAAAATTAAAATTAATTAGATGAAGAAATATTCATCGTGTTAGAAAATTATCTGTTATTCAAAAATGTACCACTCTTTGCCCTTTTCAATTGAAACTAGAAAATGATGAAACGACTACGAGTTAAAAATTAAAGAAAAAAAAAAGACAGATGCGTGCTTATTTCACATCAATTGACAGAAGATGACATCTTTAATACGTACACGATATGCGTTTAGAAATAGAAAGAAAGAAAGAAAAAGAAACGAAGAGCTTCGATTCTCATCTGTCATTGTTTGCGTGAGAAGAAGTCATTATAGAATATAATTTCATAAAAGATTGACTGTTATTGTTACTCTTTCACTATTACTATTATAGAGTAGAAAAAGAAAAATAAACAGCTTCAACTCAACACATATAATGTTTATCTACAGTCCATACAACAGTACTGACATGGCTCCTTCACAATTTTCAGCCATTCTGATCTATTCTACTTACGCAATATCTTTTCTAATTATTTTATTCGTCTCTATTGTTATTTTTTATGTAACTTTGACTGTTAAAAAACTTCAAACATTCTTAAATCTACTAATTTGCAATACCTGTCTAATCAGCATATTGTATTCAAGTACAATAGTTCTTCAAGTCTTTATGGTCGTCTTTATTCCATTTTATCCAATTGGAAAAGATAGTCGAACATTTTGTATTCTTCGTGCCTATCTCACCGCTGTTTCTACTACTCTACTTACCTCATCATTTCTTCTTCAAGCTCTTAGTCGTTTGTTTCACACAGTATTTCCCATGCATCGTCGATGTCTGTTAACATGGAAATTTCATTATTTTTTAATAGCTGTTCAATGGATGATGGGATTTTTAACACCGATTACAATATTAATTAATCATGAAAATATTATCTATCGAACAGGTATATTCTGTACAATTGGATTAGATCATATGTTTCATCTTTACTATATCTATTTAACGGAATATTTTATACCAATATTAATTATTTTTATAATCTACATAATAATTATCTATCGAGTAAATTATTATTCTTCTGCGTCTCAACAACATCGTTCTAATCCTGCTCGCGAAGCGAAATTACTCAAGAACATTCTTATTTTTATCGGTATTTTCACTGTTGGAGGTTTGCCATCGATTATTTATACTTGTCTGATGGCACCAAAACGTATTCTTTCGATTCATTTCTTTATACTAACATTAGTATCTATACCTTTAGCTGTGGCAATCGAAAAACTGTATGTACTTTGGTTGAATACACCGCTTCGACATGCATTTATTAACTGTTGTTGGTGTGTTGCGAGAAAGAGAAAAAACAAAAGTATGCAGATGTTTAGTAAAAATAGAACGTCGACTCAAACAAAAAAAACAATGATTAATCATTCAATAAGTGATTTAGAGTGCGATCTGACTCTTTAAAGTTTTTCTTTATTGTTTTTATTGTAATTGTTACTGTTTTGAGAGAAGACGAAGATGTCAAATTGATATGAATGCACTAATTTGTCAACGGTTCATAAGTCTACCTGAATCTTACTTCTACTGATATAAGTATAGGAGGAATTATAACGTTTGTTTTTCAATACATTCACGAAGAAGTAATTTTTACTTTATTAAAATATTTAAAAAATTGTTTGTAGTTATAAGCTTTTCTGTAGAGTTAATTCGGTATAATAAATCTAGGATACAATCAACCAAAATAGAATGAAATATAACTGTCAAGCTTATGACATTATTACGTAGAGAAGATAACGTTAGATATAAGCCTGCTAATGATACGTTTCGAACAGAAAACAAGGGTGGGTGTGGGTTCATGTTGTCTTCAGCCACACCCACACCCTTAGTTTTATTCGATTGAAGGTCTTAGTTTTTTGATTGATGCTTGTAAAGTTTGTTCGTATAAAAAAACGCGGTGTATTTGTGCATCCTTCAAAAATATATTATGAATAAAGTTAAATTAAATAGCAAAGATTTATGAAGAATATGAAATTTCGTTGAATGAGGAGGTATTTTTATTAGAATACAATTATTTGAAAAATTGTTAAGCGTTTAATATCAAAAATTTCGGATTTTGCAAAGAAAAGGAGGACATCTATATGAAAAAGAAGGACCATTCGCCATCCAGACGAATGGTGCAATTACATTCATATTGACAAATAAAGAATACGACACGATGTTCGAAGATCTGCCCGATGAAATTCTTATGATCATTTTTCAATATTCTGGTGATCCTTACACAATATTAACAACATATCTTGGTTTAAATCAACGTATAAATCGAATTCTTATCGATAAACATTTACATTTATTAACAAATTTTCTTTATACAAAATATAATAGTGATTATTATGACTCAGAAATCTTTCAAAATGCATCTCAACAATTATTAATGTTGAATTCAAATATTGATAAAACGAAGCTTGATGAGATTTTTCGACCATTAATTCTGTTTCATATACGACAGACATACATTCAACAAGGACAAGAATTTCAATTATTGACAGAACAACATAATTCTATTCGTCAAAATCTTTCCAATAACGAAAAACGTCAAGTCGATTGTGAAGTTAAAATTCAATTTTTGAATTTAAACAAATTAGATCGATCGATTGAAATATTCCAAAATATTAAAAAACTAATTTTAAAACAAGGTGCTCGTTGTGAATGTGAAGATGGTCCGGGATATTTCAATCTAATCAGCGCTGTAAAGTATCTCTTACTTGTGCATATTTCTGAACCAAATTTTACAAGTCCAATTTCACCTCACCTATTAACACAAACATTTAAAGCTCTACTTGTTTCCAATAATAATTTATTATATAATCAAGATTATGTTGGTTATACGGGTGATCCTATGGATATTTGGAAATTAATTGACATTATTGTATTTACTATTTCGAGTTTAAAATGTCATTTTCATGATCGTAATTCATCGACATTGGTCAATATGAAATATTATCATGAGATCGTTCATTTCTATTTATTTATCATACAATGTCGAAAACAAACACATCACGAGCAAGAAAAAAATATGTTTCTAATGTTAGATTATATTTCAAATATGAATGATAATCTATTGATTCAATTAACAAATACGGAATTATTGAAAATGGTTGTTGAGGAAACTAACTTTAATGATACTGAAGATAATTATTGGTTAGAGACACATTTAAGACAAAAAGTTGAGTATGTTGTTAAAGCGAAGCAGTTTCATGTAATTGTATATCTAGCACAATCTGAACGAATTCCATGGAAAAAAACTTTCAATGAACCAAAAAATTTTATTCGAAAATTTATTAATGCAATCATACTTGATGAATCGGGACGACGATTCCTATTGCAAATCATGGAAACAATATCATTAGATTTGTTATTTTTCAAAAAGCAGGTTTTCTTTCTTCTATTAAAAAAACGAGAACGTAAACTATTAGAACAACTACTACAATCATCGCCTGAATTTCTCAATGAATTAGATGAAGATGAAAATGATGCATTACTTTATACTTGTTTGAAAGTTTCTGGTCTTCGGCATCGAATTATAGAACTTTTAATTAAAATGGGATCGAATATGGAACGAAGAAACTCTCAAGGGCTCAATTTTATGGATACATTACAATTACCGCGAAATCGAAATCTATCAAAGAAATTAGTTGAATTCGAGATTATTTTTAATGATAATTAATATTTCCTCGACTGTAGTGAGGTTCATATAAAAAAATTGTTTGTCTGTGGCAGGTCAAAAGAACATATCTTCTGATTGTGTTTATTCGGATCTGAGGGTGGATGTGGATGTCGATATATATATATATGGAAATACAACAATACATTTTAAACTACTATCTACATATTGATGAAAAAATTAAAAACCGAAGTTTTGAAAGGCTAGTTACTATCCACTATGTACGGATATATGATGTAAATTAATATCAATAATGCTCTATCATCGTCGTTCCAAAGACGAATAACTAAATATTAACAATACTTTTAGATGTGATTGATACGGTACTTGACTTTAATCATGTACGTATATAATTGATCACAAAATATTATACACTATAAATATAACATGCGAATAGTGTCTGTTAGTCGCTTAAATCGAATTCGATCTTCTAAAAGCATCAGTCGTTATTGATATCTAGATTATTGTTGACGTACGAATATTTATCGTTACAACAAGAATCTCATTCAAAAACTGCATTGATTGATAGAGAACCAATCATCATAGACTATCACTATAAATTCATAGATAGTTAACTAGACATAGCTTTCTAGAACAGCAAATTCCATTATTAATTCAACTAAATTTAATACGCATAGACAATAATCTAAATATAGCCGCGTTTATTATTGTTTTTTTAATAAAACCAGTCTGGAAAATTTTCTAATAGCATACTTATATACCGAGAGTGCATCAGTTTTGAAGTATTATATCTAAATATAAAAATATTCAGTTCTTTACTGAAGAACAATATCATGTGCAACGATTTTGTTTGCCCTATATAGTCCTATTACTATTATTATCAGATTACGAATCCTTCATATTGGAAAATTTTAATTAAAAACTACTTTGTAAAGATTTATTTTTAATCCGAAAAGATATAATATTGTGATTAGAATACACTTCATCCTTTAAATATTTATCAAAATGCATAAAGCTATCATTATCCAAATTATTTACAGTAGAAAATTTTAATATAATGATTTTATATACGGCGATACTTGTACAGTTTCATAGGTTAATACACCTGTTTTCAATGTATGCTGTCCAATCATTTTTGCAAATAATTTGATAATGTATTTTTCGATACAAAACAATATATTAAACAACAGTAGCAACGAGTAGACGATTTAAAATATTAATACTGCATCTCACAATTTCCATCAAAATGTAATTAGCCAAGAAATATGACGTAGTAATAATATGATAGAAATTTAAATAACACGTATTATCATTCTATTTTGCTACAAGGATAAGAATTTAATTTCCCTATGTCCTCAGAAGGACAGACAGTACGTATATAATTATTAAACACATCACCAAGGATAGATAATAAATAAAAGTATATTTGAGTAGAATATTTATGTTGTTAAAAGTGCAAAATACACACATGCGGAGATTTTGCATGGGGCTGACACAACAGTCAATGAGAAAAAATTTAATTAATATGAATTAAATAGAAATACTCTTCAAGTTCAATTTAGTCAATGCCGTTTTAAATCTATGTAAGTTGTTCTTCGTATTAAATCAAATTTTATAGTAAAGCTATTTTATAAGCAAAATATCAAATCACTTTTTATATTAAGTTATAGTTTAAATAACCAATTATTCATAGAAACAAGAAAAGTATAGCTTAGAGGTGACGTAGGAGTGCTGTGACGGAATGATATTTCTATTTGCGGAAGAGAAAATGAAATCTGTAATATTGCTAGTTGCTTCAAGTAATACGCCTTGAGTACTCAAAGAAAAAAAAACGTTTAAAATATATATATACACATACAACATTGCATTCTCGGAATGATATTTTGATTCTTTCATCGCATTCTTTAATTTTATAGAATAAGTTATTAAAAAATTTAGCAATGTCTACAATCCTTTTGCCGATTCAACAAGCTATTACTCGCTATATTTTTCCGATCGTTGTTGCAGTTGGAAATTGTGGTAATCTTATTATTATCATTGTGTTCTCACAACGTGGTCGCCGCACGAACCCATGCTCTCTCTATTTACTTTTCGGTGCGATTGCCAATATAGTCAATGTCAATATAGCTATTATACCGCTCATAAACGCACTATTAAATCCACCAGATCCTTTTACTCAGTCTCTTGCTCTTTGTCGCGTACGAGGCTATCTTATTCATATATCGAATCATTATTTTCGTACGCTTGTCGTTCTCGCATGTATTGATCGATATGCCATGACAAGTATGCGTATATCCATACGCAATTGGTCATCACTTAAAGTGGCACGAAGAGCAATTCCTTTAGCATTTATTAGCTGGCTCTTAATAGCAAGTCACATTCTTGTCTTCGAAGATATTCAAAATGGTCGTTGTTTTGTCTTCGGACTCTATGGTACAGTGTTTAGTTTTTATAATATTATCATCAATATTCTACCTGGTTGTTTCATGCTAGTCACTGGCTTTTTAACAATGCGTAATATACATCGTAGTCGAATGCGTATTAATCCAACAGAGCAAATAACAAATACAGGACGACTAGTGAACAAGAAAGAACTTGATCTGCTTAAGATTGTTGTAGCTGAAGTGTGTGTCTATTTGACTCTTACTACGTTATATCCCATTACTTTAATCTACTCATCATTTACCAGTAATGTTGTTAAGAATGCCGATCGTGTTCGTATCGAATCATTTATTAACTTTATCGGACAGAGTTGTCTTCTCTATTTTACTTCATCTTCCAATTTTTTTATCTATACTGCAACTTCAAAATCATTCAGACATGATATGAAAAAACTTCTATTTAGACTGAAACGACGCATTACTGTCCGACCGACGATCATTGCTAATTCCATAATGGAATTGGCAGTGCTTCGACCGCAACGCACTACGACTCACACATGAATTGTATATTCAGATGTCACTTTCTCTTTCTCTTTCTCGTTGTTCATTTTCTGCTGTCTGTACACCCACACTTCTTTTATATCTTATTCATTATTATTTTTGTCTTGTTCATCATTTATTCAATGCACCAATAAACCTTCATATACTTGCACCTTATCCTATTATAATTTCATCATCTTTTATCTTACAATGATAGGCGGGGTGTGGGTGTGGGTACTTCTTCTTCATTCACACACACGTCCACATCCCTCAAGACTTTTTGTTCTTTATTCTGTTATATATATATAAAAATATTTATAATACTTTGAAATATAAAATTATTTTCTTTCTGTGAGGATCTGGCATAGTTTCTGCTGCCATCAACTTTCACCAAATTCCTGATGTTTCTCGAACAAATTTTTAGATCTCGATAAATATCTCAAAACTAGAAATTTACTTTCTATTTATGATTGAAATTTATTATAGAAATAATTTCAACAAATATACCTTCATACTTCAGTGTCATAAGACTAATTTCTACGTTTCTCATTTATTAGAATGATACTTTATGGTGACTATAATATTTCTAATAATGATTTTATTATATTTTTAAATAAATCTATTTATCTTTTGAATAATTTTTTTTCTATAATAAAAAATGGTCTTTCTAAAAAGATAAGTATAGGAATAGCTGCAGCGTAACTTAAAAATAATTGTGATACATAATTATTGATTACAGTAAGTGGTTGATAATAGAATGGCATTGTTTGATTGTATATAATAATATAGATAATAGTCAAATGAATTAGATAAGTTGCATAATTTAAACGTGTTAAAGGAATCCAAATAGGCCATGATAAAATTTTGTTTACTATTCCATTTTCAGTAACACTACACAAAAAAATAATCCATCCAACAGCTAAAGACCAAGCAGGACGAGACAACATATCATAAGCAATGATCGATGCTCGATTAAGACCATTGACTGAATTATAATCACCATACATTGAAAACATACAAACCAAAAAACTTGATATAGTAAGAAGATTTCCTATTAATTTTATTTTACTGTTAATAGAATATGTACGACCTTTATTAATAACAAGAAAACCAGTAAGAAGACCTATAGCATAAGCCGAAATTCGACACCATGGAGCAACATAGATAACATTAAAGTAAGTAGGTTCAGTCTATTAAGATAAAAATTGAAACAATTCTGAAAGATTTTCTTTTTGTTACTTACAGGCTGTGTAGATTGTTGAATAGCATTACGTACATTATTAGGATTGAGATGAGGATAGTAAAGAAGAAGACCAAAAATTGATGCCATACTGATAAAAATATAAATAATACCGACAATATATGCAAGTTGTTTTCGTCCAAGTACAAATGGAATAAGAACAAGTGGAGCAACCCAATGAAATTGCATATCATTGAAAAGATACCATGAAACATTCAAACACATATTTTGTGGTTTAATTAAATTCCCAATATAAAAAAAAGCTGTCCACCAATAATAATTCCGACATTCTTCCGATTCAAATCCTTGTTGAGAAGGATATGCCGGTCCATAACCAAGATAAGGTGTTAAATAAATACTCATAAACATAATAATTATAAAAGTAGGTGTCAATCGAATATATCGATGAATATAATAGAGAAACATAAATCGACGGGATAATTTTTCTTTCTTAACTTGTCGAACAAAAAGAATAGCGGTTAAAAAACCACTAAGAACAAAAAATGTATCAACATTTAATACAGCACTTGTAATTAATTGAAAAATAAAATAATGTGACCAAGAAATAACATCAAGATTATTAACTGTATAGTTCATACCAAATAGAAATGAATGACAAAATATAATATAAAAAAGAGCAAGTACACGAATACCATTAATAAAATGAAATGAATTTTCAGATTTTTTTTGTTCCATATTAAAAATATATTGTAATGTACGAAGAGCGGAAAATTCAGCTATCCATATTTTCTTTGATAATGGCTCATTATTCATAATAATAAGATCGATTATAGTTGCTATAAGAACAAGAATAATTAATATCGAAAGAATAACACATATTATTATTGTTCCTATTAATCGATTATTTCTTTCATTAAGATGATCATTTGAACAATGTAAATAATCATTTGTTAGATTTATACTGTTATTTAACATGCTTTGAACTAGTGAAACTATTGATTGACTATGACATGATGAAGGGAAACAAAGACCTATAACTATACTTGAACTAACAAAAGCACCTGCATTTGATGGATTTGTTAATAGTTTACCTAAGTAGATTTTTGGTATAAAAATTCGAAATTTTGATAGATTTATACGTACAATATTGAGTTTCAAAAGGTTGTTTTACGTATGATTGACTATCATATTGATATAAAGGTTGAATACATTCATCATAATTCCCAGCCCAAAAGACATTACCTTTGAGTAAACCAGATGGTAAAGGTTTACCCCAAGAATCTAATATTTTCAATGCCCATAATTGTTGATTTAATACACCTTGAATCACTAATTCAATATCTTGTTCACATGTCGTATTCTTATTATTGAATAATAATATATTTGCTAATAATTCCTCGAGTCTAGAATTGATATATGGTAAACTATTAAGATTAAGTAATTCGTATTGTTGTCGAATAGTTTTTTCAAAATTAGATGGAATTGTTTGATCTCTTAATTGACAATCGATGTGTTGAAATGAGAAGATCAAGAGTAATATTATTCCAGTAAACATATTTAGTTATCTAAAAATATAATGTATCAATACAAAAGAATGATATTACATCAAACTGACATAATATGTCAAGGCCATAATGATAAGATATTTTGTATATAACAAAAAGAGCAAGTATCATTATAGAACCAAATAGAATATCTTACAGTCATTTTTGTGAACTTCAATGATGTCGACGTAGTGATCTGTTTTACTGTAATATGTATAACCGATTACATACGTCATCGTTCACCATTCTCCATATGTTTTCTATGGATAACGATAATAATGAAAATGAAAAAGCCAACGTTACATTTCTATGTAGAATAAAATATATTTTGCATACATCTTAGTTATTTAAAAGTGCTTATATCATAGTATACAAAATAAATTTCGTAATAACATCTCAAGTAGATAAGAGCCTCAAAACAAATGACGAATAAAAGCAAATATTCTAACAGTAAATAAACGCAAAAATGTCATTCTTACGCAGTTCTAATGAGATCTTACATTATATATCATAGTATAGTATTATTTAGTGGTATAAGTTATATACCTATTATTCAACAATACTCATTACTACTACAAATAAGTGCTGTTCTTTCACAACTTTTAGATCAGATCGTGTTCTAAAAATCTTTATTATTTAATTATACAGATAAATATTATGATGATTCTATTATTGATTATAGGACGATCAAATTCTCATAAATCTATGAAACTAATTATATTTTTGCTTAAATATAAGTAGCTAGTGCAAACGGCGAAGATTTTCTAATCCTGTGACATAATGGTATAGAGATACGAGACAGAATATGAACTCACTTGATTCGTAATTTAATAGTTGTTACTATTACTAATGTATCTATCGTTCTTGAACTGTATGGGTTAAATAGTTTTATTTTGTTCCCTTTTTTCTCCTAATAAAATAATCAAATCTTTTTCGAATTTAGTAGCCATTGAATTTATTGATATATAATATGATTAAGAGTTTACAACACAACAAAAAAAGCGTTTTGTAATGATATTAATTAGATAGTTGCTAGACCAAATGGAAATCTTATGTTCGTGTAGTAGTAGTAGCAATAGTAGTCACTTGTGCTGGAGGGCCTTTGATAATTCGGGAAACGTGTTGTTTAACATATTGTCGAAATTCATGATGGTACATGAACATATTCATAATGTTAATCCAAGCACTAATGATAGGCAAAGCTGTTAAAATTTTAAATGTCAATGTTAATTGAAATAGAATTCCATAAATTATTCGACAAATATAAAGTGGAATCCAACCTATAACATATACAAGCATCATAGCAATAATATGCTTTAAAAGACTTTTTTCTCGATCGTTAAAAACAGGTTGAGATGTTGTTTGTCTTGCTAACATATTCCCTGCTGGAGCCACACGTCGACCAGATGACCATGTATGAAGAAATATAATCAAATGAACGACTATCATTATAGTACATGGAAATATAATGACAATAATTAATATGTATATATCTGCTATAAATCGTGTTATAAACCCTTCACATGTCTAACAGATAAAATAAATAAGAATTTTATTTGATAATAAATAATTTTTACCTCAGCTGATCGAGTAATCAAAGGAATAGGTGCTATTATTGCTAAAAACCATTGAATGCCACAACAAATTAATATCCATTTTTTTGTTTTAAATAATAATCGTGTTGGATATAAAACTCGACATAATTGATTAATGGACATAACCACTAAGGAAAAAGTAACACCACAAACTGGAATATTCCATAAATATTCACTAAATACACACAAGCTAAAATAGATAATTGGAAAGAAGTTGACTAGAATAAGAAATGTAGTAGTGATAAGATTCAACAATAAATTCCATAAAACGACATTGAGCAGAACTATATTAGCTGGTATATGGAATCTTTTTACCGAGAGAATAATTGAACCATAAAATATTACCGGTAATAAACCCAATAAGAGAGTGCCAATCATTAAATATTGTATAATATTTCCTATAGTATATATATCCATGTCAATATATAATTTGAGTCTGGATGAAATAACGCAGCGAGAATTTTTTTTAAATAAATATTCGAGATCTACTTGAATCAAGCTTAATGCTTTGGGTTTTTATATGGAAAAACGTTAATCTCTCTTGCATATCATATAAGTATCAATGTTTTCCATCGATATGTCTATAGATAATTTAAGATGACAGTAATTTTGTATTTAAAAAAAATTATTATTCGCTACTTGTCAAACTCTTTTAAATATTTTTATGATAAAAGACGTCATCACAATAATCATAAATATCATGTCTTGTATTTGACATTATACTCACAGGAACATGTCATTGGTACCTAAATGTTCTACTTTCATATACTTAATTTTATCATCTATTTAGATATCTTTCTTATTAGACATTTTGAGCTTTATATTTATTATTTGTTCTCAATATAGAATCATACTACATTGATTTAATCTTTTTAAATATTTCTTTCAACTTTCTCGATCGAAATTGAGAGCGCGAGTGACCCACACTTCTTTTTTTGTTGAATATCTGTAACTCTTGCGAAATTTCATAATCAAATAACGAAAGAATATAATTACAACTGGTCTACACTAATGATGAGAATAAAGCACAAGAATCCGATCGCAGTATGCAAGAACAGAACAATCTTGTCTGAAGAGAAATTCTATTTACAACAATATCATTCGAAAGTCTGAATCTGTTTTTTCGAGCGAGAATTTTGAGTGACAAAGTTCTATGAAGATATGTCAATAAAGATATTTTAAATATGTAATCTTAGTTATGTATGTTTTATACAAATACCTATTAAAACAATTATAACTATATACAAATTATTAACCTCAACTCGTATAGACACAAAACATAAATGTAAGTGGTAACTGTTAAGTTATGAACTGATTACAGGTGCTGTTATTAAAATAAAATCGAATTTTGTGATAAAATCATTGCATTAAATGTTTCTTTATTGCTCATGTGAGATTTATTCTTAGAGATAAGGTTCATACTATTATCAGTGACTATTTATAAATGATTTCTTGGACTAAATGAATCTGAATGATAGAAAATATGTTTATTTATTGTACAAAAATTCAATCTAGATTATTTAAAATGTTAAAGAGAGAAATATCATAAAGGATATCAATTTGTTTTATGTTCTTGTAATATTGATTGTGTTGTTTGATCATGATGTGACTGATTGGATGTTATTTGTACTGCACAATATGCTGATGCATGATGCCAAGCAGTATGCCAACGTTGAATATCTATCTTATTTTCAATATGTTTTAGATATTTCGACCAATCAAACATGTTTATAGAAATATTTTCAATGATATTTAAAAACAATAATGCTTGTAATTTTTCACAGTTATGTAGTCGAAATGAGCTATTTTTTATTAAGAATACTCATAATAAAAGGAAGAGAATAAAACCCAGTGAGGAGTTTGATCTTTCTGAAGAAAAAAAAATACTTTCATAGTATTTGCCACGTAAACGAGAAAAATTACGGATGATGAAGTATTTATAAAAAAAAACTGCGTAGAAGATATTTTTGAATTGTGTTGAGTCGTTTTGTTTCATTGCTTCATAAACCCTTCTAATAGTTATAAATATCGTTGATAATCTATATGATAAACTAGAAAATTTTTTTTTCTCACCGATGAAAAAACAACTTAAATTAATCAGACTGACACTTTTATCAAAAATTATTCTTCTGAATAAAAACAACATGCAAATATTTTTTTTCTCATTGAAACCTATCTTAAACAACTTTATCCCTTACAAATTGTCGCCTATTATTAAAATCAATATATGAATATGTAGTCAAGGATTGATTTATCTAGTAAAAGATTCGTACTATTAAATGAATTGAATTAAAAAAAGAAAACATCGAAAATTACAAGTTTTTCTTCTCTTCACATGGAGTCGTTAGTTTCCTTTTTATTATTCTTATCATTAGTGTCCTTTTTCTTCTAACCTTCAGTATTTATCAAAGATAAAGCATATGAGTAATAAAAGAAATGAATATATATATATATAT
>CAJNOI010000121.1:0-10079 GCA_905250115.1 Adineta steineri
TATGATGATAATTTTTATCAACTGGTTGAGAAAATAGCAGGACCAGGTGAAGCAAAATTATTAGAAGTTCAAGGTATTCGAAGTGTTTATTCTTTTTTCAACATCGAAGACGTATTCAACATTCTTTCTTTCACGTGTTCTGCTATAAAAGAGATAAAAAAATTAATTTGTCTTGAAGATGAAGATAAAAATTACATGGTGAAACCAGGTTGTCGTAGCAACATTCGATATTTGTATCAACTTCTTTACCAAAAACACGAAGAGCATTTGAAGGAAATTACACCAAAATCCAAACGAAATAAACAATCACAACTACATCAAAGCAATTCTACAACTATGAATCTCTCACAAGATTCATCGCAAGATACTTCAATATTATCTAACCATCAACAAAGTACAACAACACCCAGTAAGCTTTTATACCAATTTTTCGTTTAGTTCTACCGTTAGAGATTTGTAGCCAACTAAATAATCACAGTAGCAACTTTAACAAATAAGATATTCTATATTATCTCAAAGGGTGTATGTTACACATAAGAAAGGAAATCCTACTTCGGTAATCAAAATATGAATTCTTTATTATATAATATTAAGCCCTTCTATCTTGAAAACATCGTATAACATCATATAATGAATAAACAACAGCTACGTTTATCACTTTTTGATTTGACAGTAGTACTAGCGAAATAATAATGAGTGTATTTATATAAATTAAATATTTTTATTTAGATTTAATGAATATATTAAATCATCATGGTGTTCTGATTCATATGTTAAATGAATGGTTTGAAAGAAACTTTCGTACAATATATATTCTGAACGGAAATTTAATTGAAAATGAAGATTACAAGCTTTTAATTGCCTTCAATGGAACATCTGAAGAAGCATGCATAACATGCTTCTGTGGTGTTAAAGTACGTTTAACAAGAGTTCGTGAAAACTTCTCTTTAAGCAACTATTATAAACATCTTAAAACAAAAAGCTGTGTGATGATGAAGAAGAAAAAAATAACCAGTAGTCCTAACAATGATTCAAATATAATAGATGATGATGAATTGATTGATGATGAAACACCAGCAACTATATCAAATATCAATCATATACAACCATCAGCTTCAAGTATTACTTTTGATACAGTTGATAATGCTAATAAATCGTCGAAACGGTCGACTATCTCACCAAATAAAGGTTCATCAAAAAAACAACGTAAACAAACATAAATCTTTTATCATGTTCTATGTATATATATATATTTACTAGATGAACTTTTTTTATAAAAAATGTTATACTATTTTATTCTTTTCTACAATATTTAATATTTTGTTATTGTGAAAAAACTTTTTTATTTCAATAAAACGAAAATAAATAGGATGTTTATATAATAAAACAATAAAAACAGTATTTATAATTATGTCATTCATCGCTCATACGATAAACATAGATCTTCAACGCATGATTTCAAGCAGTTAATCTATTTGCGGTGTAATGAACTATTTTTATTACTATTAATGAATTAGTATGTATTGCAATACCTTATGACAATGTATAGATTACCGTTAAGGTGACAATTTATAGGTTTCTCAATTACGTAGTATAAGTGCATATGTTGTATATTGTTATTTTTTCTTTTCTCTACTGCTATACATGTCTTATATAACGGTCATCGCGTTCTTAACGAACTTCTAACGGTAAAATGATCAGGAAAGAAAAAACGGGCTTATTCTATAAAATTCAAAAAATATATTTTAAATTCTTCTTTTTTTCTCTCTTAAAATTAGAGAAAATTCATTGTCTATATTTCTTTCGTCTCTCATTTTTTGTCTCTATATATACGGAAGGCATTCTTCATATTCATTATTTATCATTAAATCTATATTCGAATAAAGGTAGTTTTCATTAATTTTTCATAGAATTATAACTAATACATTGCTTCTTTTATTTATTTAGAAATACATAAAATGCTTCGAACATTTCCACGATTAGTATTACCTGATAATGTTCTTTCATTCGAAGGAGAGAATTTTCTCCAACTAGTCAAACAAGCTTGTGGAGAAGTTTTTAAAGAATTGATGGAAGTACTTTCGATCAATTCAGTATATAAATTACTTTTGATTGAAAAAGATATTCTTTCTGTTTTCCAGAAGAATTATAAAGAACTAGTAAATATATCACAACGAGCTTGTCTTCATTCCGATGATGGTGAAATAATGCTTAAGCCTGGTTTACGCTTAGATTTTGATCGTTTTATTGAAACTCTTCATGCTATAAACAATCGAAACCAGCAGCAGGAACGAACATCTAGTTTTAATGATGATATCTTGTCTTTGTTAAAACGATTAATAAAATCAAAGCAAATAAATGAAGGCAGTGATGCACAAAATAGCTATTCATTTCTGATAGCTTTTTTCGAAAATATTCTTAATAATATTCCGAAGAATAAGAATAACTATCGATATAGCGAGAGTGTATTACATTTTGCACAAGCATTGTATATACTAGGTGGAAGAAATACATATGAATTCATTCGTTTGAATTTAATAGGTTCTATTCCTGCCTTGTCCACATTACAAGATAGTCTTGCAAAAGCCGGTGCAAGCATTGAGGAAGGTACTTTCCGATACGATGCACTTAATCAGCATCGAACATCATTTAACTATCAGGTTGCTGTCTGTTCTGAAGACGCAACCGCGGTCATAAAGAAAATTACATATAATGCTAGTACTAATACCTTTCATGGATTCTCAACTCCATTGAGACACGGTATTCCTATTTCTCGTCACTTTCAAACTGACTCATTTGATGAATTACAAGGGTGGTTCGAGAATACGGATAGAGCAAACTATCTAAATCTTCACATGGTTCAGCCACTAATGGCGTCTAATCCGTATTCGTCGCCGTTTATCTTAGCGGCATATGGGATCAGCAACAAATTTAAAGCCGTCGATGTTCTTCATCGATGGATATGGAAATTCGAGAAGTCTCGAGAGTCTAGTGTTCGTATTGTTGCTTTCGCAACTGATTGCGATCCACGTTATTTGCTTGCGATGCGTCTTGCTACATCGTTTTTTGCCAAGTATAATAACTATTCCATGCACGATCATCCAAATGCACTTGAGATCGATTTACCTAAAGACTGGAGAACCTGGTTCTTTATGTCAACTCGACAAGTCTTTTTTTGTTTTCAAGATCCAATGCATTTGTGCACAAAACTTCGTAATCGTATTCTTTCTAACACCGCCTCAATGCTAATTGGAAAAGAAGCAGTTTCTATCGAAGTACTAATGGACCTAGTTCAGAATACATCAAAACTTGCTCATGGGCTCGTTAAAACAGACATTGATCCGAAAGATCGACAGAATGTTTCGTCTTGTCTCAAACTAGCTAGTGATGATGTATCTCTTGCTCTAGAAGACATTAATAATTCTCTAGCAACACGAATTTATTTGTACCTCTTACGTTGTATCGTATTAGCATATGTAGAGCACAATACATCGATCGTTGATCGTATCTATAATAGCTGGCTAGCAGTTTTTATATGTCGTATATGGCAGACATGGTTGCTAATAGTTGATAAAAAGGATATGATAGGATATTATTCTGAATACAAAAAAGATAATCTATTTATCACGGTTCCTACACATTTTTCAATTGAGCTTAATGCTCATACTTTACTTGCAATTTGTCTTCTTGTGCGCCAGCATCAGTTGCCTGATTCATCTCTTTTAATATCAAATTATCATTCACAGTCGTGTGAATCAACGTTTCGGCTAACAAGATCAATGTCAGGAGCTTTTTCGTCGGTAGTAAATTTTACTACTGATCAATTTCTTAAACGAGCTGGAAAGCTCTCTGTATTAACCGACTTGGAGAGCAAAAGTGAGTCGGGTCAATTGGACTGTCCATTGCAGTTTCCAAAGCATCATAAGCGACGACGAAAACGTCTTGCTCTGAAAAAAATAGCTTCTAGTGCATCTGATGATGATCATCTTTCGAATGCTAATATTAAAAATGTCATTTCTCGTGCTTTCGACGATGCTTACAATCTTCTCGCCAAACTTGGTGTGAACATTGTTCTGGAAAAAAAAAAGATGAATAGCATCGATGGTGTGAGCTCGTTTGTACGTACTCAATTTGAAAACAAATTCAAAAAAATCTCATACGATGATTCTCAATCATACTCATCAGATGAAGAATCTAGTGAGTATTTAAAATCTAATGTTGATCTTTCACCAAGATCCGATGATGATTGTTCGTCTGAAGATGATGATGATATACCATCGCTTTCAGCAAATGGTAAACAACAATTTCATGGGATGAGAATCTTTGATAATGTTTCTCCTTCCGTATCGAACTCATACTTCAAAGTTGATATTGATGGCAAAAAACAATTTATCCACAAGCAAACAGCTTGCTGGCTTTTAGCAGATGGTAAAGCTAATTTGTCAGCTGATCGGCTTAAACGAGTTCAACAATCAAGTCGTTAGATATATATATTAGGTTATATAGAAAATTCTATAGTTTTGTTAGATATGATTTGTTCTTGCTATTTCGTGTTCTTTCAATAGTTATTTTTTTTTGCTATTTTATGTTTTTTCGATAGACATTTTGTTTGTTATTTCATGTTCTTTCGGTAGATATTTTTGTTTGTTATATTGTATTCTTTTCTTTTCTCATTAAAATTACGAAAAATTAGATTTCTCTATTGTCCCAGTTGACTTGACATCCATCTTACTAGGTGACGTGTCCAGACATCTGACGAGGATAGAGATTTTTTCTATTGTCTACTCTGGAATTGCTTACTATTCAATATGCTAGAGATTCTCTGACTATTATTAGTCTTCTGACATAGTTTAAAGTGTTTAACAAGAAAATGGAAATCCCTAGAGTACAGCGGAATCCAGAGAATCCAATTGAAATCTCAGGAGTACGATGAAAATCTTGAAAATCCTGAGAATCTCAGGAGTACAACAAGAATCCCGAAAATACGATTAAAATCCCAAGAATCCCAAAAATCCCGGGAATACGGAATCCGCCGTTTCCCCCTTGAGAATTATACTTATCTTTTACCTTTTTAAATCGTTCTCAAATGAAAGACTTTTCTCAAATTTTGTATCATATAATATTCAATTGTTTCATTGAATCTTTTTTCAGTCATTTTTTTAATTATGGATTAACAAATAGTTGACTAATAAAAGCGAATATAAGTGCATTTACAGAAGCTGAAACCCATTCAATACGATAAATTAATGGATCAAGTTTACCTTGTGGAACATAAATAATTAAATCAATGATAGGCGGAAGTGAAGCTATACTTAATAGAATTACAACTATCATAATACGTCGAATAATAATATAATCTCGTCGATTTTGTTGTTTATAAGGTAATATGAATGATGATCGACGCATTTTATAAATAATACAAATAATCGATAAAGATAACGCAAAAACAATTGAAAATAAATATATTAATGAAGCAAATTCATTCATTACTACTGTACAATAATTTTCATTTGGAATCAATTACATATCATTGAATAATAAAAAATAAGGTAAAATACTAATAAATTCTAATAGAATATGACTTGGAATAAATATATATATTTTGGATAAACAATACGAATAAAACGAAAAAATGATTGAAGAGCACAACTCCAATATAGACAACTAACTAATGAAAAAAAAATAAATATCCACGAAATTGACAAAAAAATAAATTATTCGAATTAGAAATTAAATAAAAATCACGTATTAATGTAGACAAATTGACATCTATCAATTGTATTAAACTTTTCCCAATAAGCATACAAAGAGTATTGAAAGAAAGTATAAGAGGTACTTCGATTTTAACTGATTTTGAATAATATTTAGCTTGCATAAGATTATATAGAATCAAAATAATTGAAATAATGAACGTCATTAATTCAGCACCAATTGAGACTAAATTTAACACCATATCAGGATATATTGACACAGAAATATTTAACATTTCGACATTCGAAAAAATGAATTAAAAGAGTTTTCTTTGAAATAATTTAAATATCGGATATTTATGCGACATAGTTTACTTGATCAATTGCTCGTAAATAATAACGACTTAAGCTTTTAAATCAATCAATTAACTTTGCTCATCTTTTCTGACATTGAAAAGAAAAATAAGATAAAAGAAACAAACTAGTTTCATCATTAATATTATTAATTCATAAGAAAATATGAAATAACATGGACAGGAATTCCAGAGAGAATATTATTACTAATTTTCTTCTTTCTTCAGTTTATATTCTTTCCAAACATTATTCTATCTTAAACATATTTATATTATTATATACTTCACATTACAATCAAATAATATTTCTTTCATATATTAAATTTGTATTAGAAAAATGTTGATATAATCTCTTTCATATCAAATATATCACGCATTCTAATATAGGTGGGGAATAGAGAAATTGTCTCAATTCTTGTCTACAATAAAAATAAATTTGTTTATCGAATTTTTACTTTATAGTATAAAAATAGAGAGAAAATTTATTTTTTTCGATGAAATATCGAAGAGAAAGTCGAGTATGAGATTATACGATTATTCCTAAACTTCTTTTTATTGATTTGATGTTTTCGAAGAGTATAAATGAATGAAATTTTAATACAATATCAATATCTCGACACTCAAATATTTTCATTATCTTCTTTATGCAAAGTAAATCTATAAATTATCAAGTTTAATATAAATAGTTTTGTCATGTTTCACTTCAAAGTCTCAAATGAATTACGCTATAATTATTGATTATTAACTGACCATATTTATGATTGTTTTCGTCGTAGATTATTCTTTAATTGATAGAAATATTCTATAATCAGTGTTAATTAAGCATGTTTCCACAGATTCACAAAGTCTATTTTATTCAAATCATTTTCTCATTTTTGCAAATCTTTGCATTAATTTCGTAAAAGATTCATCTTTGCTTTGTATTTTATTGTTCAATGAAGTATTTTCTTTTCTTTAATTTTTGTTATATCGATAAAAAGGAGAAAATTTATGAATAAACGCTGAATTGTTTATTTTCACTAAAAGAGAAGTTTGTTACAGAATAAATAAATATAGTTGTACTAGAAGAATTTATTTTCGTAATTACAAATATAAAACGTGACTTTTATTGGTCGATGATTTGAATGAACACATTCAAATAATTTCTTTCGATTATAAACTTGGATCATGCGAAAAATATTTAGAAAACTATATTTATCAGGATGGGTTTCTTTTCAATATGCTAGAGAATGAATATTCTCGTTATAGTATTAATAAAAGTATTAAACTACTACCAACGGATGTCCCATCAATAATTACCTTTTTCCCTTTCTCTCAATAAAATCATAAAAATAAATCTAATAAAATTTCTATTTAGAAGTTTTTCTTGTTAATTTAAATGTTTTTTCTCAATTTTAAAAATATTTTATTTTATTTTTCTAATTCAGTTTTATTGAAATTCCTTTAGTTTGATTCATTCAACAGAAATTCTATTCGAATTATTTTATTCATTTTAGTTTTTGTAATTTAACATTAGAGTTAACAAATCTTTTGTTACTTTTCTTTTCTAAAAATGAAAAACAAATTTATTTTTGTTGAAGATTTTTCATAAATTAACGTTTTTTATTTATCTTCAAAAATAAAAATCGAAATTTTGTCAGATTAAATTAAAAATATTTTTAATTTCAAATTTTTTCATATTTTTGGATTCGATGATTAAAACGATCAACAACGTAAAGATTTTCTTCATCGTCAAATGATAAACCCATGGGCCAATCCAATTGATATGATTTATTTCCTCTTCCATTTCCTCCAGCAACAATTTCACCTTCTTTATCTCCTTCACACCAACGCATTACTCGATGATTTCCTCCATCTGCCACATAGATTTGACCCAAATGATCAACAATCACTCCTTGAGGATAATACAATTGCTTGAGACTATTTCCTTTACCATTTCCACCAGCAACAATAATTCCTTCTTTTGCATCTTTTTTCCATTTCATCACACGATGATTATGCAAATCTGATATATAAAGAGAATAATCTTCATCAATAAAGATATTAGTAGGTTTATTTAATTGATTAAAATGATTTCCTAGACCATTTCCACCTGCAACTAATTCACCTATTTTATCTCCTTGTTTCCATCGTCCTATTTTATGTTTCTCATAATCAGACACATAAATGTATCCATTTTTATCAATTGTTAGACCCTCACAATAAATATTTGAAATAAGAATTTGTTGATTTGTTAGCTTTGGATCAAAATATCGAATTACTCGTCTGTTTCTTACATCAGAAATAATAAAAGAATTATTGTTTTTATCAAAAATGATATCTGTTGGATAAAACAATTGCTTGGTTTGATTTCCATATCCATTTCCACATGCCACGATTTGACCTGTATTTGAATTCAATTTCCACTTAACAATACGAAGATTATCAGAATCAGCAATATAAACTGATTTATCATTATCAATACAGATCCCTAAAGGGTCAGAGAGTTGATTTAATTGATCTCCTTTTCCATTTCCTCCAGCAACTTTAATTGCACATTGTTTAAATTTATTCTTTTTTGTTTGAGTTTGTTCTAAAATAAAAGATTTTCTTTTTAGTCGAAATCTTTTTCATTATATTTAAATCAAAAATGGGCGAAAATAAGAAGAAAAACTTTTATTTGAATATGTGTAAATAAAATAAAATTTTGATTTTGTTAAATTTTAATTTTAATGATGAAAATAAATTCTAAACAACTTTTTCATTCAACTGAGATTTTTTAATTAAAAATTCTTAATTTGATATTCAGAAAAGTCTAATTTAGGAAAATCTATTTTTAAATGAAAACCATTTTTATTTCGATGGTTTAGATAAAATCGATCAAAAATTTCTTCTTTATTAAGACATTAAATAATTCTTTTCTTTGAAAATTCTAAATTGAAGAGTTAAACTTTTAACTTAAATTTATTTAACAATTCAAAAACAAGATAATCTTTTCATTATAATATTAAAAGAGTATTTTCAAATGAAAAAAAACCTAAAAATTCAGTTTATTCTGAGAAGTTTGTTTAGATTTGCATTTTCTATTAGAATAAATCTTTTAAAAAATAGTTAATAGAATATATGATTTTTAAAAAAACTATTTATTTACAAAACTGTTTGATTTTAAAATAAATATTTTGAATAGATTCTATAGATGAAATGATAATATTATTTATCAAAGGGATTTTTTTAAAAGAATTAATTAGGGTATAAAGAAAAATTTGAAAAATATTTTTTATGACGGAGAAAGAAAATTAATTTAAATTTTCAATAAACACGTTCAATTCTTAATATTATTTTATTTTCCTTTTTAAAAACCTGTTCAAATGATTAATTTGATTAACAATTCTATAAATATTTATTTTAATTAAAAAAGAAAATTTTCAGTCTTAAATGTTGTTCTTATTCATACAAGTAACGCTCGTCTGGAGACTCGCTTAGCTCTTTCTCATAGGAGCGATATGTCTTCGCTATCAGTAAACTATTTATTCCAACAATTTCAAAAACTGACTTCAGATTGGAATTCTACGATCTTAATAACCGTTCCGTCAATCCTTACAAAAAAATTTTTGTGTAAAAAAATTAATCCAAAAAAGGAATTTTTAAGAACTAACACCAGATTCGAAGTCCTTGTATCGAAATACCTCAAGAAATGTCTTTTTCGAAAAATTGGTTTTCGATGTTTTTTTTATCTCTGTGCCCCCTCATCATGGTCACCCAATAGACCTCAGATTCGAAGCTCCGGCATCGAAATACCTCAAAAAATGTCTTTTCTGAAAAATTTGGTCTTCGATGTTTTTCTGACCCTGCGGACACATGACCAAGCAAGCAAACAAACAATTCATGTTTACTGGACTCTTCTCTACGAGAAAGAGAATTAATATAAAAGTTCTATCTCAATTTAAAAGACGACGAAACTTTTTTATTTAATGAAACATACTTTGATTTATTTGAGATTGAGTTGATATATGATTTGTTGTTGGTGGATTCTTTGGTATAATTGTTGCATAAATTG
>CAJNOI010000121.1:12240-24660 GCA_905250115.1 Adineta steineri
TTACTTTGATTTTTTGATGAATTAAATTATGGTTTTGTTTGAAAAAAGGAATCTTTTAAGAAAAATTCATTTTGAAGATTTATAAGAATCGTTCCTTTAATCAGACTAGAAGCAAAATCTTTTGATGAATATCGATTAGATTTTCATTATTTCGAAATTAATTATTATACTTCATTTTTCATCCAATTCAATGATTTTATTCTTCAGAATAACAAAAATTTCAAGTCGAAAATAAAAAAAATATTTATTCGAACGATTTCTTCGTCCTCTTCAATCGAGAGATCATCATGTTGTTCTTCTCGACTTTTTTTCTTTTCTTTCTAATATTAATAAAAGATTTAGAAAATCAATTGATATTTCATTTGTTTTCTCACAACTTATTAAATTATATGTGAAGAATTAAATATTTAACAATAAATGAAAAAATAAATATTTCAATTTATTCTCTACAACTACGTATGTCTGTTGATATAGCAAAAAAAATATGTTGTATTCTCTCACTCTTTTCCTCAGTAGAATATATTAGTAACTTTTAGAAGTTATTTTATAACTGATCAAATGTAGGTGGATCCCCATTTACATTTAAAATTTGAATTAAATATCTGACGAAAATATCAAATATATTTGGAAAGAAAATAAATCTTAGTTAGTTGTGATTCATTGATAATAAGTCGAAATATTATTTTAATCAAACGATGAACATTGTGGAAATCGATTTTGAATAACATTTTATTAGAATTTTTTGTGTTTCTTTAAAATATTTCGATATGAGATGTCGATGAATAAAAAAATGATGAAAAATAGGTTTTATTTTCTTCTCTGTTTCTTTAGATTTTTCAAAAATTCTTCATAAAGTAAAAGAATTGTTAAACAATATCATTCATATGATACATATTTTGTTGAAAAACAATTTCTAAAGAGATTTTTAACGTATTGAATATTTTAATGATTCACAATAATAAGTTTAAATTTCATTTCATATCTTTTTTCGTCGTTCAATCTAATTTAGAATAGAAACATATGTGATATTTCCATGGTGAATATCAGTACGATAGTTATGAAAGATATTCAATGGTAAAATCGATTTTATTTTTAATTTAAAAAAACAAACAAAATCTACAAATCTTTTGAGAATATTCAGAAATTTTGATTTAATTTAGAATTTGAAATATTTTCTGATTTGTAAGATTAACAGAATACTTTCAAATACAATTTAATTCAATTAATTCTTGCTTTTCTTTACTATCATTCTTATTTAAAATAATCTTAATCGATATTCTAAACTAAGTTTTAATAATCAAAAAAATTAGTTTTTGAATAATTTTGAGATCAATCAAATATGAAGATGTAGAATATTATTTTATCAAATTTATTTTTTATTAAAAGATTATTATTCTAAGTGATAATTTTCATAAGAATAGAAATAGAAAATAATTTATTCAAGAATTAACAAATATCGATAAGTCGATCTTAACATAATATAATTAGATTTATTTATTTACTCTTACACTTTTTCATCATTTATATTAAATATTTCACAATTTTATTCTTATTTTTATTTAATCTGCATAAATATGATTTTATTAAGAAATTATATTAGAAATAAATGACAAAAATGAATTATTGTATATCTTTTTTTCTATAGAAAAAAAAAATCTTATTAAAGCATTTAATAAATCAGTTTTTAATGATTAATTATATTGAAGTTTCATGATAATTTCTTCAAGTGAATAGATGGAGCATTACGATGCTAATTATTATTATTTTTCTATTTCTGTATCTCTTGTTGTCGTTCTCCTTCATCATTCGTTACGGTTGATTGATTTATTATTATATTCCTCATGTTATTTTCTTTTATTTTTTCTTACAAAATAAAACATATTTGATAACTACTTCCTTCATATATCATTCAAGTATTACAATAATCAGATCTGGTAAGTTGTTTATAATAGACTCTTTTGCTGTAAGGTAGACATAATCCCTGAATTCGTTATCAAAAGAGATTGATACAACTCTTGTAAGAGTGTCAAATAATCTATAATTAGAAATAAAGAGTTTAGTAATGATTCTATAATGCAATTTGATATGAATAAAGTATTTTTAAATGAATAAAAAATGAAAAAAAATCAAAAGTCTGAAAATATTTCTATCAAACAAAATGAAGGAAAAGTTTAAAGTAAATGAAATATATTTATTCATAATGAAAGTTTTATTTAGTTTTATGTTTTGATTATTATGAACATTATATGATTAGTAGAGAAAATATTTTATTCGTAATTCATTCTATCAAAAAGAAAGATCGTTTTTGTTCTCCAGTAAGATAATTCAAGTAAATAAATTACAAAAATATTTTCCTTCTTTTTCTTTTTTTTTGTCTATGAAGAAATAGAATCAATGTGTTAAATTATTTATGTGATTTGAAAAATAACAATACTACTCAAAATTAGCAAACTTTGTATTTTTTTACAAAGAAATATTTTCATGTAGATAATAATTATTACGTAAAGAATGAAGAAATATAGAACACTGTTTTTTACTATTAATGCATATGGGGAGAGAAAGATTCCCGAAATTTTCTCTACAATATTGAAGTGTCACCTTTACTACTTTTGATATATCCTTTGTTTAAATAAATATGAACTATTCTCTTTTTATTCTCTTTCCAAAACCTAGGAAATCATTTTATACTTTGATTTTATCGCAATATGTTTGAGAAAAAAACAAAACTTTGTTTTTATCTTTCATTAACAATCAAATCGTGTATGCCTATACTATAATAATCTATAGTAGGTTAATCTTATCAATATCTGCCATTTGTTTCATTTTGTGATTGTATAAAAAAGAAAAGAAAAGCAGAACATAGGCAGATGAAATATTTTTCGACCTGTGCTAACAACTGATAACGAACAGCTTCATGAAAGATAATATATCATTTGCTTTATATTCTTCTTCAACGGTTTAATAAAAAACAAGTTAAAACAAGAGACGAATCATTTTCTTCAATTAATAAAAATATCTTGTTTTTCCATCCTTCAATTTGCATCAAACTGTAAAAAAAGTAACAAATGACGCAATAGTGACAGAAATATGACATCCTTTTTATGGCTATCAAAAACACAATTTCTTCGATAATTATGTATAGGTCAAACAGATAACATCTAAAAACTCTATCCTATTTAGTTCTTGAATTAACATGGCCACTGCTCTTCTACTAAATGATGACTTTTACACAAACACCGATGATAAGTATCTTGAAATATTCTCACTTATTTGGCTTGATGCAAATGTAGATGTTAAAGACAATCGAGACACAGAAGTAAAATTACGTTCGATTATCAATCATATCAAGAAATTTCAAGATATAGAACAATGTGAACAATATATTGATCAAACATCACAAAAAGATCGATTAATACTTATTGTTAGTGGTCCATTAGGACAAGAAATAGTACCCTCCATTCATCAACTTCGACAAGTTATATCAATTTATGTTTATTGTATGGATAAGAACAGTAATGAACAATGGGTTCACAAATTTTCAAAAGTAAAACTATGCTAAAAGATCGTTATCTCATTTCATCATTTTTTCTACAGATAAAATCTGTTGTTGTTGATCTTGATGAACTTGTCTCTCAAATTACAACAGATCATAAAATTCAGAAAAAGATAGAAGAACCATTATCAATCAATATTTTCACAACAAATGTTGGTGCAGGGAAATCAACAACAGGAGTTAATGGAGAATTTGTTTTTTCTTAAATTCTCGTTGACTGTCTTCTACAATTAAAACCAACTGATATAGACAAAAATGAACTTATTAGTCTTTGTGAAAATGAATATGAAGGAAATAATACCGAACTAAACAATCTTCGTGAATTTCATCAAGATTATTTATCTAATAAAGTGTTATGGTGGTATACAAAAGAATCATTCTTCTACAAGATTCTAAATGCAGCTTTGCGTACACAAAATATTCATATGATTTTTTTATTTCGTAGATTCATTTATGATATTTATCGTCAATTGCAACAATATCAATCTAAGCGTCCTTTGCAAGTTTATCGATGTCAGCTAATGTCAAACGATGAATTAAATAGTCTTAAACAAAATATTGGCCAGTTCATTTCTGTAAATTCATTTTTCTCTACCAGTGATGAACGTTCAACAGCTCTCTTCCTCCTAGGTGATATAACTACAAAGATTGATTCAGAACGAGTATTATTTGAAATTGATGCTGATCCTAAAATAGTCACTACAAAACCATTTGCTGATATTAGTCAACATAGTTATTTTCCAGTTGAATCAGAAGTTCTCTTTATGATTGGTTCTATTTTTCGTCTTAATAATATTAATCGTGATGATAAAGATCAAATATGGATCATTAAAATGACTTTATGTAATGATGATGAACATGATTTAAAACAAGTTCTTATGTATATGAAACAACAAATCGAAAGTGATGAAATAAATCTTCGAACATTAGGAAATATGTTATGTGAAATGAGTAAATTTGATTTAGCCGAAAAATATTTAACCCGTTTGTTGAACCAACTTCCATCGAATGATCCATTACATATCAGTTTATATGAAGATCTTGCTAAAGTCGCATCACGGAGCGGTGAACTTAATATGAGTGTAGAATGGCGTAAAAAATTACTTAGATTCAAAGAGGAAAATCCATTAGCTACTAATGTTAGTGTTATTAAAACAAACGATTCTATAGGTAAGTTTGTTGAAAAAAAACAAATTTTTTATTTTGAATCAAGTACCTTAAATATAAAATTGAACATTTTGTCAACTAGAAAATGTTTTTTAGAAGTCCAAAAAGACGAAACATGCTAAAAAGTAGGGGTAGGACAGTTCCATATTAGTTCCGTTCTTAGGAACTGTACTAACAGTTCAGTTCCTTTCAGAAGAACTGAACTGGTAGTTCTTTTGACCAGTTCATCCGAACTTGGAACTATGAACTGTCCTACCCCTACTAAAAAGCATAATCTATTTCATCAAGATATTCTATCTTTTGCTTATCAATCAATTATTTTAATTAGATGATAGAAACTATTTATGTTAGAATCAAATCGAGAGAACAAATATGAACGAGCATCTTTTCTTTTCAAATTTCTTCGTGTTTATAAATCATGCCATTAATATCTATTGAGTCAAAGATCTTCGTATTTAATAATAAATCATATATAAGAATGGAAATATTATTCGTTCTCTTATGATTTAAATATAATGTGTGCTAAAAGTTTTAACGAGTGTTTTTTTTATAAAATTTAGTCAATAGATATAGACTCAAAATATATTCAATTACTAAATTATTTTCAAAAACTATTTTCATAAAATATGTATAACTTAACGTCTAGATTTTCGTTCAGTTGCAAGTAAATTATGAATATTATTTAAAACCCTACCTGTGCAATGCTAAAGTTATTATTTATATTCAAAGAATCTTAAAATATTAATCGTCATTTCTCTCAACCTTTTTCATTATATTATTCTAATGAAAGTAACATATGTTTCATGATAATCACTTTCAAAGTTAGTTTTTATTTTCTCCCCTATTAAAAATATATTTAAATAAGTAAAGATTTTTTTAATTGTAAAGTTTTACTTTATTTTGAAAAATTCTATACCTAAGACGTCGAAATATTTTCTAATTAAAAAATCTATTGACTAGAAAAACAATTAATATTAAATTCATATAGAAACTTTATTATTTTAATAAAAAATCAATTGAAAAGAAACATTTTCTAATTAGAGAAATATTCTTTGTTCTTTGTTAAATCGAATAAAATTTAGTTTTTCTCAGGAATATTTTTTTATTAATAAAATTTCATAAATTTCTTTTTAATTTAAATCATTCGAATTCTATTTTTTTGACATTTATTAATACAATCTAATTGTTAAGAATAATTCTATTAAATATTTTCAATTCATTTTTTAAGTTAAGTATTTATTTTAAAACAGTTTTGTTAGATAAATAATCTTAAAAATCATTTAATTTATTAACAATTTATTTTTTTTTAAACAAGAATGAAAAATTGAGAAAATGTGATCTTTTGCAAATATTAAAATAAAAGAAAAATTTTCTCAAATAAATTATTTTTGTTTAAAATCAAAAAAAAATTAATTTCATCTCCTTCTCGAATCATTCAAACTTTCAATATAAAAATCAAATCTATTTTAATAAAATTTCTTTTGTTAAAAATAAAATGTTTCAATTTAATTAAAAATCGATTTGTCAGCTTTTTAAATTCTAAGAATGATCAGGATTCAATAAGAATTTTATTTTCGTTCTATCCTTCACATTTCAAACATTCTCTTCAAGATTTTTATTTTAAATTTATTAAAATTCTATATGAAATATTTTATTTTTAATGATTCTAAAATATTTCCAAAAAAAATAAAATAAGATTGATTCAGAATGTTATCTCAACACATTAGTTAATTAATAACTTTTTTATAAAATTATTACCTTTTTTGTTTTTTAAAAGATTTATTCAAATATTAAAGTCAAATCCAGACAAATTTTCTCACAACAAATGAAGTTTTTGCATTTTTTTTATTTTCAAAAATCTCTTTTGATATTTTGATGAAAAGATTATCTTGTTTTAAAACTGCTGAATAAATTCAAATTCAGTTTAACTTTTCAGTTTAGAATTTTCGTATCAAAGAATTATTTAATTTATTAATAAAAAAAAGAAGTTTTTAATCGATTTCATTTAAATCATTGAAATAAAAGTGATTTTCATTTGAAAAAAGATTTTCCTAAATTAAACATTCATGAATATCAAATAGATTATTTTTTAATTAAAAAATCTCAATTGAATGAAGAAACTATTTGAAATTAATTTTGTTTGGTTAAAAATTAAATTCAACAAAAACAAAATTTTCTTTTATTTAAACAAATTCAAATACAAGTTTTTCTTCTTATTTTCGCTCTTTTTTTCATTTAAAAGTAATGAAAAAGATTTTAATAAAAAAGAAAATGTTTTATTTTAGAACAAATTCAAACAAAAAAGAACAAATATCAGCAATTTGCAACTACTGTTGCTGGAGGAAATAGACAAGGAGATGAATTAAATCAACTCTCTAGCCCTTGGGGGATCTGTATTGATAATAATAAATCAGTTTATATTGTTGATTGGGAGAATGATCGTATTGTTAAATGGCCATTAAATTCAAATACTGGTCAAATCATTGCAGGTGGAAATGGAAATGGAAAGCAAAATAATCAATTGAATTGCCCAACAGATGTCATTTTTGATAAAGAAAATAATTCTTTTATTGTTGCTGATTGTTGGAACAACCGAGTAATTCGATATTTTGATAATAATCAAACAAATCAACAAATTATTATTTCAAATATTGATTGCTGGGGTCTGACAATAGATAGAAATGGATTGATTTATGTTTCTGATTATGTCAAGAATGAAGTAAGACGATGGAAAGAAGGAGATGAAGAAGGTGAATTGGTTGCAGGTGGAAATGGTCTAGGAAATCATCTTAATCAACTCTATCATCCTACTTATATGTTTATTGATGAAGATTATTCTCTTTATATATCAGATGAACTGAATAATCGTGTAATGAAATGGAAAAAAGATGCAAAAAAAGGAATTATTGTTGCTGGTGGAAATGGTCATGAAAATGGTCTCAACCAATTGTTTAAACCTCGAGGAGTGGTTGTTGATCATGTGGGTCAAATCTATGTAGCAGATTTTAATAATCATCGAGTAATGCGTTGGTGTGAAGGAGATGAAGAAGGTGAAATTGTTATTGGTGGAACTGGTGAAGGACACCAATCAAATCAATTGAATTGTCCCGCAGGTTTATCATTTGATGATGAAGAAAATCTTTATGTTGTTGATCAGAATAATCATCGAATCCAAAAATATGAAAAAATGTGATACTAAAAATATTTTTAATTTCTTTTTATAAAATTAAGATTTTCATTTTTGAAATAAATAAAAAACATTACTTTATGGAAAATCTTCAACAAAAATAAATTAAAAAATTCCTTTTAATAAAATAAATAAACCTGGTTTTACTTTTAAAACAAAAGTAAATAAATATTTGTTGATTTTAATTTTAAATTAACAGAACGAAAATGAATCAAGTAAAAAGAATTTGAAAGAAAATTCAATTAGAAAAAATGTTATTTTTATAGAAAAATCAAATAAAATCTTTTTCTCAATTCGAAAAAGATTTAAATTAATAGAAAAAAACTTCTAAATAGAAATTTGATTAGATTTATTTTTTGTGATTCTATGATTTATTGAGAGAAAAGAAAGAGATAAATGAATAATAATGAATTCTGTCAAAATCGAAAGATTAGATTAAGAAAATCTTTTTCTTAAAACAAAAAATTCTTTTTACATTTAAATATTCAAATTAAAATAAAATAGTTTATTAAAATACAAATAAACAAAAGATGGAATTTGTTTTATTTTAGTAAAAAATCGAAATAATAAATTCGAAATTTCAATTCTTTAATGAACTGTTTCTCGTTTATTTAAAGAAATCTTTTTTTTATCAAAAGAAAAATCTCGAAATAATTGAAAAATAAAATTAAAATTCTTTTCTAAAGATTTTATTAAATTGTTTTTTAATTTTACTCTTTCGAAAAGAAGAACATTTTTAATGAATGGTACTTTATTTCTAACATGTAAGTAAAAAGAAAAAATAAAATATATTTGATCTTATTCTCAAAAGTAACAGTTATATTGTCGAGTCAAATTCTTTAATATCACCAGTTTAATGTTCAACAAGCAAATGAATATGTATCTCATGAATTAATTATGTTGTTTTGTTGACTAGACTTCTTTTCTCTGCTCAATAATTGTCAATTCTTATTGAAAACAACATATATTTATCTTAGAATTTTAAAGATGAACAAATTATCAATATAAAAATAAATGTGAATCAGTTCATTGACAGGTTTCGATTATTGTTTCTATTAGTAAAATATTCGAACTTGATAATTCAACACATGAAGAAAGAGAAAGATCATGAACAAACGACCTGCGCCGAAAAGTACTTCATTTTCAAATCATATCCAATATGATTGAAATATTATATCTCAGAATTCGATGAACAACAATTGAATATCATGAATAACGAAATAATAAGATGATCATTTTTAGTGATAATCCATTTGAAGTTAAAATCTGTGTGCATTAAAACTTGTTAAGTAAATTTTCATTCTTCTTATATTATTACTACTATCTTTTTTTCGAAAATAAGTCCATTTTTCTATATCGATTTATAAAAAAATGAATGGAATATGGGTTGGCGATACATTATTTGATTTGCTTGAAGCTAATATCGCTATTCAAATATCAAGTGATGGTTGTTCACAACGACTTAATCGAATCTTACGTTTGAAGAAAGATTTCATTTAGATATTATTAATATCAACGAGAATAATGCGTCTGTTTTTATACAATCATTTATCAAAACAACAAAGTTTTCTTTTGATCAAGGTTATACATACACAGATAATTTCGAATGAAGTATTGAATTCTTAATTAATGACGAACAACAAGAATTCCTCGAATAAATTTTAATACACGATTAGCATGTGGAAATCAGAGGAATTCTTCTATTTTGACGATAATAAATAAATCTTTCTTTTTCTTTGAAATAATCATAAAATAAACATACATGAAAGAAGAAAAAACAAAATTTTAACAATAGTTAGGAATCATCTAATTTGTCTTGCATATATGTAACCATTCGAACAAGCATAGATAAATCTGATTCTGATTGTTCATTTTGATGAATTAATAAAGCACTATTAATTTCATTAGCAACTTATTGTCGATGTGATATTTGCATTAAATAACCATACGAAGATTCTAATGGTTTATCAAAAACTAATAATGCCATAGTTTTTTCTAATTCTTGTCGCATAATTATTTCATCTTCAGCAAATTCAGCTAAATGAATTTAAGCATAAGATAAAGCATCATCAATTAATTGTTGTTGCTATAATAAAAATAAATAATACGATATGAAAAATCTCAAAAGGGTAAATACCTTTAAATGAAATGCTAATTGTCGATTTTAACCAAATAATTCTGGTGCTTTCTTATTAATAATATCAATAGCTTCACAAATTTTTAAACGTTCATTAACTGGTGTTAAATTAATATTATTTGATGACATTTCAGCTGCTTCTTTAAATCCTTCTAGATTAATAATTAAACAATTTAATGATGATTTCTCTAAATATTGTTGTTCAGTGGCTTCCTTCCATTCATTCTTTTTTTATTGCTCTTTGATGAAGCTGATAATATACTTGATAAAATCAAAACAGCTACTTAGTTGAAGGGGTGGTGCAAAATGTGCACGCATCTTATTTAATTATCGAAATAAAAAGTATCAACATGAAATTGATACCCTTTCGTTTACAGGAAGCATTGCAAAAACACGATTTCTTAGGTAATTAAAACTAAATATACAACTTTGAATTAAATGAAAATGACTTGGTTCGTAGTGAATATACTAACAAGATCTGTTTCTCTTCGCAGAAATGAATATGAATGTGGGTAGAATAAATACGGTAAACTCATTCCATCAGTGTTTTGCCAATAGTTCGTAGCCATTTTCACTGATGAGCTGGACTAGTCAGATGGAGTATCGGATATATCTTATCAATACAATCAATCATGACCGATAAAAAGGACGGCCATTGTTAAACTGTATCCTATTTATACAAGTGAATCATACGAATTGAAGAGAAAGCAATGAATTTTAACTTATTACCTAATGAAATCTTACTTACTGTCTTCGACTGTTTGAAGGGCAATAGTCTTCTTTATACATTTTATGGCCTCAATGCTCGTATCAATGCTCTTCTCTACAAGCAATATTACCGTTATTACTTCAACTTCTCTATACTGTTCAAACATAGATTTGATCTAATATGTCAACAACATATTCCATTGATCGCTGATCACATTCTTGCTATTCATCTTTCGGACTCTGAATCAAATCCAGGACAAATCAATCTATTTTTTTCTTATATACCATCATTGAGACAATTCACTCAACTACGTTCGCTTTCATTATCTTATCTTCGTTCAAAAGAAATTCTACTAAAAGTTGCCATTGAGTTACCTCATCTTGTTCAACTTACTCATTTAAAGTTCTATTCTTGTTGTATTCCAGATTATGATGAAACGGATTTCGAATTGCTGACGAATAATATTTGGAACTTACCAAACTTAACTCATTGTTATTTCAATATTCGTCATAAGACAAGACAACGATCGTTTATTTTACCGTCAAAGATCTCGTCATCACTCAAATATTTATCTATCGGTACCGAGAAATTAAATTTGAATTCAATCAATCGATTGTTTCAATATACACCTAATCTTAAATATTTACACGGATATATTGATTGTTTGAAGAATGGTGACGATTATATAAGATCATCTTTCTCAACATTGACCAGTTTAAACATTTTTATTGCTGAAGCTCTTCCATCGGAAATCATTTCATTTTTGCAAAATACACCGAATTTACATCGTCTGAACATTTCAATAAGAGGTTCCTATTTCATTGATGGTTATCAATGGGCAGATCTCATACGTCACTATTTACCAAAACTGAGAACATTTCATTTATCAATGTCAGATTTATCTCGTATTCGATTGATGACAGAGGAACAAATTGATGAGTTAATGAATTCATTTCGAACTTCATTTTGGATTGATGAACATCGGTGGTTTATTCGATGTATAAGTGATGGACACTATATTCGTTTTGAGACTGTGTCGAAAGCATTTCATTATATTGGTATGAAGCTTCCTATTGTGTTCAAATCAACAGATTCACAAGATACTATTGAAAGACTTTATAGTTCTATCGGTCGTATCTCGGATGTGGAACTTTCCAATCAACCAATTTCATCAAAGATTTATTTCCCAAACATTGATTCTCTTTCAGTAAAATGTCCTATCAATGATCAATACTGGTCGATGATTCCAAATTTACATAAAGTCTCATTACTTTCATTAGATTTCTCTATTGATCTTTTACAATCGGAATTGCAAGCTTTACTCAATCGAATGCCTCATCTTCGCACATTGATTGTTCATCAAGATACATCATTACCTTTGCCAATATCATTCTTTAATTGTACATTTCCATCATCAATTCGTTATTTGTATTTACAAGAATGTAAACATTATTTCAATGAAGAAGATTGTATTATATTATGTCATTCTTCATTGACGAATCAGTGTCAACAACTTGACATTCTAGTGCAGAATCGTCAAAGTATTATGATTCTTATGAACAACATGATTAACCTTTGTGCATTGCGTGCTCGTTTTACGGATGAAGAAGCCTCTGATTATATGCCTTCAAGAATACATAATAACGTGGATGATGAAAGTATCTTAT
>CAJNOI010000121.1:24760-41544 GCA_905250115.1 Adineta steineri
AATCGATTAAAATAAAAGAAACTACTCACGTCTCTACCTTTCCTAAATAGTATGAGCTCATAGTTTTATTTTGTTCTGCAATACAAGGTTCATGTCGATGACGGCCATAGTCTGTGCAAATTTCTACCCCTAAACACTTCAACACTTCTTTTAGATCGTGTCTCACAAAAGGTGATTATTATCATTAAATAAATACCGTTTGATGAGAATAATTTTATTAGTTTTTCGAAAAAGAAGAAGAAAAATAGAATTTCTCTTTATCAATCTTACACTCGTTTATTTAAACAAAATTATTTATTGATCCGAACAATGATTTTTTCATTGGGAGAACTCAATTAGACTTACAAAATCAAGTTTAATCATTATGATTATGTTTTTTAATAAAATCAATCAGATCCAGAAAATAAAAAAACAAATATTTTAATTATTTAAATTCATATATTATATTAGAATCAAAAACAATTGAAATATTTAATTAACAAACTATCGATCATTAAACATGATTTATTCTTTTCATTTATTAATGATTTTTGTTCAATTCTAACAAGAACATTTATTTTTAATTATCATCTAGAAATGAAACAATTTTATTCGAAATAGTTTATTTCAATCATCAAGTTTTGTTTAAACAAATTATTTGTTTCTTTTTTTCAATAAATCACATTGAAAAAGATGTTTCAACAAATTTTAACTTACCTTTTATTTTATCACCATAGCAGCAATTTCAATCAATATTAATATGAAAATTTATTATTTAATGATTTAAACAATCGACAATATACAAATTAACTATGAAGATCTGTTAAATTTAATACACTGTAATATTTGTCATTGGAAAGGATGTGGGTGTGGTATTAGAAGATAAACTAACACCCACACCCCCCTCAAAAATTTTGAAAGACCTAGAGAGGAGTACAGGTGGAACAATTTTCAGAAATTTGGAATAACTTTTTTCTATGGTGGATTTTTCTGCAAAATCGTCGATTCGCCCACCCCCCTCAAAAAAAACTTTCTGCGGACGTACCTGAGGTGAATACAGTAGCCGCACCTCACCGTCACCATCTATTTCATCAGATTTCTTTAGTTTTTGAGCAGATATTTATTTTTCATCAAGAAGAATACAGTTTTATATCAACAATGTTTAATTGATCATATCATCCTCCTCACCCACGTATATGATGTTGTGGTGATAAGTTATTTTAGTTGGTCACGATGTAGTTCCGGGAATTGCGTTAAGGTGGAATTCGACTGAATTTCTAGGAATTACCACTAATTCCGGAAATTGACGAAACTCGATGAATTTTCGAGTGCGTGTCGGATGTTATGTGTCGATCGAGATTCCAGTATTGAACGGAATCGATTCCTGGAATGTTCAGCATTATGGAATAGGATGACTGCTCTATTATTTATCTATATTTTTATATACTTCTAATCCTTGTAACTATACTTTGGAGTCATATTATTACTTTGCCTTTTTGTTAGAACTTTATTTACTTCTCTCTCACGCACGTCTCTCCTATGTCGTGTAATATAATCTATGCTTCCATTCGAATTTATTCTTAGATCCTTTATTTATCTTTTGGGTGGGTGTGGGTAAATAAAAGATACTCACAACCTGAATATTTTTATTTAAATTAATTTTCTTGTCTTATTGCCAATTATTTATATAGATCAATGGAATAGTAAATATTATTTAACATTATATAATTATTTTTCTCTATTTTAGATTCTTTATATTGATAAATGGAGCAGTATAGATATATGCATATTTAATCAAATTTAATTTTTTATTTTGGATTGTTTTCAACGATAAATAGATAAAAAGTATTGAATTTATTTTATTTTTTTAATTTGGGTTATTTTTAGTAGTAAGAAGCGCAGTAAGACAAGTAGACAAATATCGAAAAATAACGCGTTATAATGCGTTAAAATTTTAATAAAAATAAAATCGTAAAAGGCGCATACTTTGACGCGTTATTTTTCGATGTTTCTCTGCCTGGAAAGCTACCCATTCAGACCCATACTCAGACACACACAGACCATCGTCAAACAATTTTAAAGTTTCTTTTATGTAGTTAAGCGAAAAGAATGTCTGTTTGTATTATTTTACCAACAAAACAGAAATGCGTTTTGACTAATAAAATTTTTTTCTAAGAAGAAAAAAAAATCATATTTTCTGTTTTTTTTCTTTTTATCGTTATTTACCACAACCTTGAAAACCGAAACAAAAGACTAAAGTAAAGAGGAAGAAGACTGAATTTTGTTATTTCACAAGAACCATCTTGAGGGTGTGGGTGTGGGTGCGAGTGTGTTAGATAGAATAAAAAGAACAACTATCCACACCCACACCTACACCCGATAGATCTTTCGATGCTCTGTCAAATGAGATACTTCACGAAGTCCAGGGTTCTCTAATAATGAAGTTGTAGGGCCTAGAAAACTGGGCCTCAAAAACAGGATTTTCAGAGACCTTTTATTTCAAAAAATACTGATTCTGATAGCCCTGATCATGTGGAATCCAAATCTGACATCAGAATTTCTGTAGCATAAAGTAGTGCTAAACTACGTCAGTTATAAAGAATGAAGTACCTTAAAAACCGTTTCGGATGGTACTAGGTATTTGGGCTACAGCTCTTCAACAAGACGTCCTATAGCTTTTATCCAAGACTGAAAAAGTCTTAGAAGTGATTAATACACAAGTCCTAAAAGTTTCAAACGATTTGGTGAATGTTGTGTATATCGTGTCACAAGTACCATGGAAGCACCCAGACTAATTATCCAAAACACAATGGTTGCCTATAAGATCAATTGTATGCAGTTTGTATAGGCTTTCGGTGAGAAATTCATTTGGCGAATTGTTTTCGACGAAATTCATCGTCAGCGAAAAACATTTTCGGCGAAATTGGAATTCACCGAACACCAAAGCGAAAGACTAAAAGTAAAGAGAAAGAACATTGAATTTTGTTATTTTACAAGAACGAGACTGAAAAAAATCCCATTAATGTTATTGTAAACAAGTAAAAAATAAAAAATGAATCAAAACATTTTTTTTCTTTCTATCATCGTGTATTGTATAAATACGCAGAAGAATTTTTGGCCAATTTCATTTCGATTTCGATTGATCCAATACAAAGTAGAAAGTAAGATATTTAATAATTTAATTCAAAATGACTGACGCAAGTGATGTACGTGTGGATGAAACTGTGGTTCGACAAGGTAATCGACCTGTAGAAGTTGATTATATATATACAGAAACTTGGAAGAATGGTAATCAGAAAACGTATCAAATACAAGTTAAACGAGCAGACTATGAACGATTAGCAACATCAAGGAATAAATCAACAGCATTATCATTTGATGATTTTACTAAAGTTTTAAAACCATTTATGATGGGAAAATTTGCATCAGAAGATATACCTACAGCATTTCGTTTATTAGATGCTGATAATTCAGGAACAATTGATGCTAATGAATTAGCTGCATTTATGCCTATTATTGTGCCTAATTCTAGTTCTCATATGCTTCTTCATCATATTCAAAAAGCTGATAAAAATAATGATTATAAACTTAATTTACAAGAATTTACTTCACTCATTAATCAGGGTATTGGTAGAGATATGGCACTTGGACGTTCATAAACAAATAAGAAACATTTTTAAATGAACATTGTTTTTATTAAAATGATTATGTTGTAGAATCCGTTTTAATTTTCATTGTTTTTTTGCTAAATAAAATTTTTCAGAGTCCCATCGTCACTAGAAATAAAATACTGTGTAGTTCAATATATAAACGCACAAATTCAATGAGATATTGAAAATACATTGTGGTGAAATTTTCATTTCGATTGCTAAATATTTTCTAAAGATATACATTCAACGAGACTGTGAATATTAATTAAGAAAACATTCATTCTCACATAACAGCCAAATTGACTGATCAAAACTATGAATAGTCTTCATTATTTAGTAAAAAACAATGTAAATACGCTAATACAGGGTTTCGACTTTGTTGATCAAGTCAAAATCAACGGCAGACAGAAACGATCTGAAAAATAGTGAGATTGAAACCTAACCTTATCCCTGAAAAATCCTTTCCACACATTACTCACGAAACATTGCATTTGGTTAATTTCGTCGGTCCAACATGTGGCTCACATGAAAGCACACTTATTTCCATCTTGAGGGTGTGGGTGTGGGTGTGAGTGTCCTATCTATTCAACACCCACACCCAAACTTTTGTTAATTTATTTGATTTGATCTGTTGTGTTGATAATAATGATAATGAAATATTTGTTACTTTAATTTTGACTTTATTAAATCTGATAAGATCATAGACTGAATTTATGATTTATGATTAAATAAAAAGGTAGAAAATATTTGACTGATGAACTGATCGAATTTGTAATAAAATAATATTTGATAATATTGTTGTTTGTGTCATTATAATAATAATGAAGAAAAAGAGATGATAGTGACGATGTTTTATAAACAAAATATAGATAATGAGTAGATGATTTTTTTATAGAATTGATTTTGACAAATTTCAAATAAATAAATAAGACAATTTGTTCTCCTCAGTCAATGGAAAAGAAAGAAAAATTGTAAAATATGTGAATAATTATTATATTATTTTCTTGAAGTTTATATAGAAAAAGTTAAGATTAAAAAATGATTGAAAGTCAAATGATGTACAATAAGATTATCTTCGTCATAGCAAAATGACAAACAGATTTGACTTTCTGATAAATTTAATATTAAATAGACAAAAATGATTGTTATTGAATAAGATTTTTATTGAAAAAAGAATTAAAAGATTTTTATAAAATTTAATTAAAGAAAACTTGATTAAAACTAATTTGTTATTCTTGTAGAAATTAGATGAAAACTGTGTTTCTATGATCATTGTTATATATCTATGTGTGTTTAATAAAACGGAGATAAATGAAGTTTGATCATTGAAATATTATTTTATGTAATGTCTGATAAAATCTACTTAGAATTTAATATTAAAATGTTTATTAACAACACTATTACTATAATAGATATTTCAAAACATTTTATTCTTTTAATTCTAAAAGATTGATTTGTTAGACTTAATATCTTCCATAATATTAAATTAGAATAAACAACAAACTTCCTTTTTTTTTATCATATTCATTTGTTTTCTCATAGAATTTTTGAGATAAAATAAAATCTATAACTATCTTCAGTATCACTTCTCTCTCTCTCTCTCTTAATTTATTCTAACTAAATCATACAGAAGAGAATATTATTGACTTCTAGGGGTGTGGATGTCAGATAATAGCAACGCTTACACCCACACCCACACCCACACCCACACCCACACCCACACCCACCCACACCCACACCCACCCCACACCCACCCACCCACACCCACACCCTCAAGATATTATTATTATTATTATTAAGGGTAATTTAGCATGGAGAACCCAAATCTAAAGTCAATTTTAATGAAGCAATCAATTAATTATTAACTAGGCACTAATTAGTCGTTAACTAATGAAGAAATGTTTTAAGATTGGAAAAGATGTATTCGAATGTGGAGAATCCGAATCTGATGTCAGATTTAGTTAATTATTAATTATTAATTAGGTACCAATTAACTAATAATTCTTTGTTATCTGTTCTTTATTAAATTATTATTATTAATTAATTAATTATTAATTATGAAGCAGAACCTAATATTCCGATGAAACTTCGTTAGAGATAAAAACATAAAATTTATGAGAAATGTTTTTTTCGTCACATGTTGCCAAAACCACTGGCTTTTCAGAGACTTGTTGATCTTGGATGGTACGGTTTTTTTTAGCAGAGATATACTACATCATAATGTAACTTTAGCTTAAAAAAAAAAAAAAATTTGTTTTTTTCTATGTCTCCAAAAACACGGTTTTTCAGAGACTTCCCGACCTTGGGGGCTCTGATTTTTATAGTATAGGTTTATCACATTATAGTACGACTGAATATAAAAAAAAAATTTTATTTCGTATATCTCCAAAAAACTTGGTTTTTTTAGGGACTTTCTGACTTAGGCGGGTGCTGATTTTTATAGCACACCTAGAAAGACTTTGATACACCTTTACACTAAATAAAAAAAATCTAAAAAAAAAATTTCAGCCTGGGGAAGGGGGGATCCCCTTAAACAAATCTGATGAAGCAAAAAAAAGCACGTTTTTATACCTGGGTAACACGTGGATATGTAATGTTTGTGAGAAAAAAAGAAAAAGAACTAAAGCGTGGGCGGGTGTGGTTTTTTCTTTGTAACGAACAAAAAAAGACACAAATATTGAATCAAAGAACGATACTACACAAATAACTTTAAAAAAATTTAATGTTTTCGATTGTGTGATGAGACTATATCTTTTAGAATTCAATTAAATCGAAAAGTTTTTTATTTACAACTTCAGAATATATTATTTACACTGAACATTGATATAATCTAAAATGAAATATACTCTTTTATAGACGAGAATGGTATATCTTATTTTTGTAATCTAAAGAGTCATATAAAGTTATATATTGCATAACACGGCAATATTCTTATTCCAACTAGAATGGTCTGTTTTGTTATACATATGTTTTTTTCCAAATCAGTTATATTTTTTTATCATTCTTTACTCTCACCTTTTTTGCTTCATCCTACTCATTACCTGTATATTGTTGAATCAATCAGAAAAAACCAATAAATCGTAGTATATATGCATTTGTGACGTCATGTGAATTTTCCAAAATTGAGGTATATAAACAGACGGCGTAATGAATATGTAGTACTATTATCTGCTTTGTCACAACATAAGTCGCTACATTTATTTATTTCGTTTTTCGTTTGAGTATATAAAGTCGCAATATTATTCACTCTTTCATATTATTAAATCGAAATATTTTTTGGATAAAATATTATCCTTCACAACAGGCCAAATAGTAAAAATTTTGAACATTATATTATTTCTTTTTTTGAAAACAACAACAAAATGAAATTACAAATTACTTTTATAATTCTTGCATGTATGGTACAAATGAAATGTAATGCTATGGAAACTTACAATGGACTAGGAACAAGTAAGTTAAAAACATTTATAAATATATATATATGTATTAATTTGTTTTTTCTTAGTTTTTCGGAATGTTCTTCAAGAATATGTATCACCCGATTGTACTAAATATGCAAATGATGATGAAGTTTATAAATCATTTCCATTTGAACTTGATTTTAATTCAACAAGACGAGATTTTTCAAACACTTATGCAATGAAAAATGGAAATGGAGATATTATTGTATTAAATATTAACAAACAAGAATATGTTCCACCATCACTCTTTTGTTTAACAGATTTACAGGAATTACATGTACATAAAACAAAATTTCATACGTTTGATCTTGGATTACCAATTGCACTCGAACGTTTGGCATCAACATTGAAATATCTTACTATTTCTGATACACCTATTCGTTATCTTCCCGAGCAAATTGGTAGATTGATATATTTGAAAACACTCGATTTATCGAATACTGGACTAACAATTCTTCCAAAGTCAATTGGCAAATTAGCATCATTAACTTATTTAAATTTATGTGATAATAAATTAATATTATTACCATCAACCATTATAAATACTCTCTCATTACAAACGTTAATATTAGATAATAATGCTGATCTTCGATCAATACAAGCGCTCAATGGACATTCCAGTTTAAAATTCTTACAAGCAGATAATTGTCAAATTGAACGTATTCCTCGTAATTTATCACAACTAATAAATTTATATATGTCCAACAATAGTCTTACAGATCTCTCTAATATTCACACATTAGGTAATAAAACGAACAAGAAAAAATTGTTTTTCTTTGACAATAATTTTATTCGTTATTTATCACCTCATATTCGTCAAGTGAATAATCTTAATTTTCTCAATCTTAACTACAATAAATTATATGTTTTACCAATGGATATTTACGAAGTTTCAACATTACAAACTTTATATATTCAAAACAATGATTTTGGTGATAAAGATCTACAAGAAATGGTTGCTAGATTTGATCGTACTCATCCAAAATTAAAATTCTGTTATGCATCGAAAAAATCTTGTTAATTCGATACATTTAATTCTTGACATCAGCATTTTTTTTTCTTTATATTTCTTATGATCTCTTTTTTTAAATTTACAAAATAAAATTAAATTGATAATATTATTTTGATAAAATTGAAAACAATTGTATGCTATATATATTAAGGGGACCCCTCCCCTTTCCCGAGTTTTTCAGAAATGGCAAGGCGTAAATTCTTGAAATTTTCAGGGTGGATCGATCTCGAGTAGTGGAGCAAAAGTTGTCCTAGACTCAAACTTGCCAGACCTCCCTTCATAGACTTTTGGAGACCCCAAGGTCCGAAAATCGCCTAAATTTTCCCACCCCGGCAAATCCACAGCTGTCACTATTTTGAGCTGAAATTTGTACTGTGAGTAGCAGACCTAAATCGGGTTGGCCGTTGTTTCGTTTTTTTGAAAAATTCCTGAAACTTCAGGCAAGAGAGCTAAAACACTGAAGATTTCGAAAAATCTCTAGCATTTTTGGATCCTGAAAATTTTGCAAATCCTGCCAAGTTTGAATGGTAAGCGCTATCGACAAAAAAACAAAAACGGCTAATCCAAATCAGTTGAAGTCCCTCCGAAAATATTTTCAGCCGGATTGGACTTAAAATGGCTGAGATAAGGGGGGTAAAACTTTTTTTGGCACCCAAGAAACTAGTTTCGAGAAAAACGCAAAATACAAAAAAAGTTTTAGAAAATTTTACTTATTTTCACTTATACACTAGTTTTTTTGCTGATTTTGCGGTACCAAGGGTAATTTGTCATGCAGAACCTAAATCTGAATTATAATTGAAAAGATATTTGTGTATCTGATCAATAAATAAAATGAAAAGAAATGAGAAATTCGATTTTCATTATTTTTTTTCATATAGAAAAAAAGAAAAAGAAAATGTTGTTGAAAGTCTTCGTAAACCTGCATTGAATATATGTGAGAAATTCTTTTATATTCCATCTGATTTTTTTATGTATAAAATATTTTGAATAAATCAGTTTTATAATAAATAATTATCGAGAGTTGATCAGGCATAAAATGTTGTGACACAAGTTATTTTGAAAATTCGATTTAAAAGAAAACAAATAAATTGAAATAAGAAGAATATTTCTATAGAAATATTAAGAAAAATAATGCTTTTCAATATATTTATTTTTATAGAAAGAAAAATAAACACATTAGATTCATATAAAAAGAGTTTTTCTTTGCAAAAAATATTATCTTGGTTATTCCTTTTTTTCATAGGTTTTACTCGGATTAATAACGTATATAGTATAAGAAGCTATGGAATAAATAATCGTTTGAGTGCGCAGAAATATTTACTTGTAATTTATTCCACAAGAAGAAAAAAATCTCTCTTCATTCTTTAGTAAATCAACCAAGTGAACAATTAACAAATTTATTAGATCTTCTAAAATATTTATTTAATTTTGAAACTCATCGTTTTATTGACAATCATCAATCTATTTGACTCTCAGTTATTTAAATTTTAATAAAAATTCAAGATCTATTCTAGAATAGATATGCTATAATAATCAAATATTCAGATAAATAATAAATAAATTTTGTCATTCTTATCTTTTGTCTATTTTAAATCAATTTCATTTAAACAAATATGAAAATTTTTCTCGTGTTTGAAAACTCACATGTCTTTTGTTTTTTACCCTGAATCTTTTCACTTGTTTTTAATGTACAGTCACTTTCACTTAAGTGTGTAGGTGAAATATATTGAAAAAGAAAAAAAAAAAGAAAAGTAAAATTTTGTTATGTTGGAAAGATTAGAAATAAATTATTCGACGAAAGAAGCAAACAGTGTTACATACACAATAAGAAATAAAATCGACAACAACACACATTACTGAAGTTTTCTCCATTTCTCTGATTTAGTTGTAGTAAGTTGTTTATTAGAATAATTTGTAAAAGTAAAAGAAGATATTTAAAATATCATCGATATATAGTGCAAATATGATTAGAATATTAGAAAGATATAAGATAGATATAGATTTCAACTCAATGACAGACTTTTCCTAATTGTTATTCACTGGTAATTTCTTTTGTCTATTTTATAGTTGTCGAATTATTAATTTTAATTCTCTGATATCGTCTAAAGCAGTTCGTTACTTTTTTTCTTCAAATCGACCCATCACAATTCGTAATTTAATGAAATGGTACCATTATATGAGTAAAATGTCAATTGAACAGATTTGATTTGTCTTGATCAGTGTTGATATCAGTCATCAAAATTTGTAATCAATTTTCCCTTTGTAATAAAGATAAAAAATAGATCAATGAATAGAAGAACTTTTTGTATCATTATTGACGATTTCATAATGATTTAATCTATTTTGCATATCATAAAATACTGTTTTATGCTTATTAATATTTTGTGCACAATAGTACTCTATTTTTTATACTAATATCGGGCTACACTCTTACGAATTTTATATAACTAACTTGATGATATTTATTATATTTCGTCCACTATTAGTTCTTAGAGCATGATGAAAGTATAGTTTTTGCCCTTTCATATAAATGTGTAGAAACAGAGTATCGATAATATGTTCTTGTTTTTTCTTATAATTTATTGTAGATAGACAAGTATATAACAAGTTCATCAAATAGTTTCGAACTTGTAATTATTATATTTTAATTAACGTTTAACAAAATATAAAACACGTAAGATGACGAATCGTTTTGGTGATATCGATGTTTCATTTAAAAAACTTCCACCTGTTTATGGTTATCGAAGTGAAAAACTTGTTACCATTGAAAAAGCACTTGAACCCATCGAGTCTCAAATTGATGAATTACCATATTATATAAAAATAGCTAAAAAGCATTGTCATTATCCATCAGAACATGGACTTACAAAAGATCAATCAGCTGCTGTTTATATTTATACAATGGAATGGGGTGAGACCACTTTATATCGTGTATTAAATATAGCATTAAGATCAGAAAATCGACAAGCATTAAGAATATGGTTTCCATATTTAAAATTATTTGATACAGCATTAGATAAATTACCCACTATCAAGGAAAATTTATGGCGAGGTGTTCCTCTTGATATTGGCAAGAATTTTACCAAAAATCAACTTGTAACATGGTGGAGTGTTAATTCATGTTCATCATCAGTTGATGTTATCAAAGATTTCCTTGGTAATAATAAAAATTCAACTCTCTTTTTAATTGAAGGTATAAATGGAAAAAAAGTTTCTGGTTACACAGAATATGAAAATGAAGATGAAATTATTTTACGAATGGGTACACAATTTCGTGTCAAAAGCAACGCTTTAGAACAAGCAAATGGTTCACATATTGTACATTTAGTTGAAATCGATGATGACAATAATGATGAACCATTAGCATCAGCTATGAATGAAATGCATGTGACTCCAAGACTATCAACTATGGATGAAATGCATGTCACTTCAAAATCATCAGCTATCAATCAAATGCATGTGACTCCAAAATCATCAAACCAAGGTGCTTCGGGTAAGTTATTTTACTTTTATTCGAAGAAATTAAAACCTGAAAATAATTTGAATCAACAATAGCTATGACAAATGTTTGGTACTACCATTTTATAGTTTATTATTAAGTGTTTTTTTAGTAATATTGAAATATACTTTTATCTATTTTAAAGATAAACTAGTGTCCCAATTAAAATTTGTTGATTTCTAAGATGATTATGTTAACATTTCAAATGAATAAAACATTATACATCATCATTAGGAGTTTTAATTCGAGTGATCTCCATGAAGCGAATAGATTACATAAAAATTAGTTTTGTCAATAATTTACATGGTTTTCTTAGTTACATGAGACATTTAAAGCCTTTTCTTTAATCTTCTACATTTTTCATAGATCTCTTTCTATGTATGACTATGAAATTAAACATTTTCGTATTGTGTATGTTTTTCCTAGGTAAAAACTAAATTTTATTTGAATAGTACATGATAATAGTACATGGTTTGATGAAGTTACTGATGAAGAAGATATTCGGATCTATTGATTCCTTATTTTGACTATAAATAGGTTTTAACAGAACTACGCAAATCATAAAAAGCATTTGTATTCATGACTATTTTCTCCCAACATATAATCAACTTTATCTCATAAAATTGAGCTTTATTAACGTTCTTAGTTTATCATATATAAAATAAAGTATTCTTGATGAAATACTTCACTCTAGAAGTTTTGTTACTTTGTAACTGAGACTAAATGAAATTTGAAATGTAAATATATTTAACATATGACATTGTTCAAACAATGGAGAAGAGATCTGTGACAAAGTATAGTTCAATAATTCATAAGAATTAAACTAAACAATTGGTCATCGGTTTTTTTGAAAGTCGATCTTCTGAACATATTATTTTATACTATTGATAGACTTAGAACAGTTCTGTACCAGGTTAAGTATCAGTAATTTCAGTTACTAACTCTCATGAAACTATCTCCCTTCTATGAAAGAAACTGAACCTTCATATGTATCTCACATGAAATCGTCACATACCTATAGTAGAGAAACACTGTTATCAAAAACTAAAAGATTTTTCTTTACATAAGTTTTGATTATATCTTCGACGAAAAGAATCGTGGAGATGAATGTTTTAATACTCTTCTCATTCTTACTGAAACTTCTTTTATAATGAAAAGATGAAATGAAAACTTCATCGACCCAGTTGGAGTTTTTTCCATATAAATCTTGAGTACCTTTACACTGAGATAATTTTCAATACAATACCTTTTGGAAGTACTTTAATGTTAATATCTTACACAATCTTAGTCAGATACTCTCTTAATGATGGTTGTTGTGCATAGTTATATTGACATGTACTTGTAGAATTTCAAAAATTCTCTTATCACTCTAATGAATCAAATATCCAGAAATATTTGTAACAGAGTAAAGAGAGAATACTTTTGTTAAATAATAAAATACTTTGAACTCAGTATGTGGATTAAGGTTTCTATTAAAATGTTAAAAATGTAATCTGTTTATTTGTATAAAATGTAAAATTTATTTGCGAAAATAGAGAAAATATGTTTTAGAATTAAAAATGAATAATAAATTGAAAATTCTTCTTCTTTAAAAGTTAAAAGATTTGGAATGTGGGTGGGTGTGGGTGTGAGTTTATATCAGATACAAATGTAATATTCCCACCCACACTCACCCACATCCACACACACACACCCATACCATAAACTACCCCCCCTCCTTTCTGAAACTTTGTAAGCAAGCTTATCTGACTGGGGTCTTGCGGGAGGACCTCACCAAATGATACACGCCGCTTGAGCTCATATTAGAACCACAAAAAGGTGTTAGTGAGACTAGAATAAAATGTAAAAGGGTTTCTGCCCACAGGCTTTTGCAGCCGAGTTATAGCCTTTTTACTGAGTTTTTGGCCATTTTTTCGATATCAAGCAAAACAACAAATAACGGAGCTTTGAGCTGAAATTTTATTCATAGACAGGTCTAGTTATCTCTAGAATATTCTGAAAATTTCACCTGGAAAAACTGTTTCTTTGTTGAGATATTGAATTTTTAAAAAATCATCGTTTATCACAGGTAAGGAGTGAAAAGCCAATTTACCTGAATATACACTATCTCGGCAAAGAAACAGTTTTTCAGGTGAAATTTTCAGGATATTCTATAGATGATTAGACCTGTCTATAGACAAAATTCCAGCTCAAAGCTCTGTTATTTGTTGTTTTGCTTGATATCGAAAAAATGGCCAAAAACTCAGTAAAAAGGCTATAACTCGGCTGCAAAAGCCTGTGGGCAGAAACCCTTTTACATTTTATTCTAGTCTCACTAACACTTTTTTGTGGTTCTAATATGAGCTCAAACGAAGTGTATCAGTTGGTGAGGTTCCCTCGTTAGTGTGAACAAAGTTTTAGGCCTAAATCCGAAACTTTGATTTTACCGCGCAAATAAGGCCCTATAGGACAAATACAATAAATAGTCGATATCTCAGTCAAACGCCAACTTTGGCACAGATCCTTTTAAGTTTTTTTCTAGTATATGCATCCGATACTTGTAGACAAAATTTCAACTCAAAAGCATTTTGACACTTCGAGTGGTTCTCTCGTTAGTGTCAAGCTTCGAAGTCTTGAAGACTAGATAAGATTTTTTAATTCTGTCTCAAATAAGTGATATCGTCACATAAATACTACGATTGTCAACATAAATAATTAAATAAAGTTTTGAAAACCTAAAATTCATTTCAAGGATAATAAATTATAGAGCATACGAACTAGGTTTTCTTCAAACTGATCTAAGAATAAATACACACGTGAGTTGTTGTTTTCTTTAATAATTTCTCGATTGTAAATAGATCAAATTCATTTCTGTAACTCGACAGGTATCATCGACTTCTATAGGTGTGCAATTTTGATAACTGAGTGCAATGACAGTTAAACCTTTTCCTCAACTTATTACAAAGACTATAACTCTTTATTTAGAAAAACCAACAATCGTTGCAACAGAGAAAAAATCACCATATTCTGATAACAAGCTTGATAGGGAGTATACATTTACTTACTGATTTTCAAAAAGTATATCAAATTAAAGCCTTTTTTGTCAAGAGATTAGAGTAACTGAATATAATTTTTGTTGTAACTATTCATTATGAGTATGGGCTTGATTTATTTGATTGGGACAAAGTAAACTATTATCAAAAGAATAAGATAAACGAACATACATTAAGGGACGTTATGATTATTCATTTGCTATACATTTACAGTGATATTACGGATTTATAAGCTTCCCTCACATGAAACAATATACAGAAACAGAGTTATGCTTAATAATATTATCTTTTCATGCAATCTTCGGCTCAGTGATTAATTAAAATATTTAGTCAACATTGAACAACGTTTTTTGAATGCAATCTTTGTGCCAGATGTTATGACTCTTTAACAGATGTGTAATTCAATCTCATCTAGTTAACTTAAATTTATTGGATGAATATTGACAAAGTAAATGAATGAAATATTGGGGAATGCCGTTATCGTCAGTCATTTGTTATGTGATCTTGAATGGCCGCATCAATCTCGACAGTGCATTGCCAATTTATCATTAAATATGAATTAAACTATGATGATAGTGATTCATATGATATCTGACCTTCGCACACTTACTATTCGTAGGAAACTGATCAACCTTATTAATAAAATAAGTGAATAGATAGATCATTAACTAATTATATACCTTTGATGCAATATTTGATATATCAATTACCACAATATCTTTTGATTTTGGAGAAACAGAAAAAGCGAACAGGACTCCTGGCGTTTTTATAAATGTTCATTTACAATGCATTCTTCAATTCTACAGTTGATGTATAAGTCCTAACCTATGTGAATTAAAATAATTGAATCAAAGAATGATGGCAATACACTTTATTCCTCAATTATGTAGTTTTTTTTATCAATGTGATTGGTTGAACTTTTAATTCATTAGATTAACAGAGGCGAAGGATATTATATGAAATCGGTTGTCCATATGTTATATGATATTCCATTTACGCGTCAGTTCAATCATTTTGTACATGAGTGAATAAGAAGATTGGATAAGGTTTGGCTTATGGGTGTTCATTTGTTTACCATAGTGAATCAGCGTGCATAGTCTCGCCATTTACGTTTAACCTACTGTGATAGTCGAACAAAGATTTTATTAAAGTTATTCTTTTCTCCTGTCGTATATGATCAAGTAAAGTATTGGTAAAAGTCACAGAAAATTATGCAAATATTGGATATAAGTATTCAAATATGCTTATCCATTTGTCGTACGATCTTCGATCGCACTGTGATACCTAGAGTACTTTTTACCGTGAGTATGAGATGTGACTGGAGCATGCGTTTTAACTATTCGTTAGTTATGTGACATGTGATCGATTTGTGCACGATGAATTATCAATTTGAATGATGATGTAAACAAATAGAATGCTGATAGAAATCATTTATTTGATATGTAATCATTGACCTACCGGAGAATGAAACAATTCTGCTTTATAGTAAGTCAGATAACTGAGCAAAACTTTGATTACAAGTATTCATTAACTAAATAAACATTCATCAAACGATAGTGCATCCGTATTATTTCAAAGTAAGAGTAAACGATGAATAACATCTTGCAAGCTGCACTTTCGCACATTCAGCGACTTTGCGTACTATTGTAGTTCCTCAACTCCAAAGCTTTTCTTCTGAGTGAGCCAAAGAGTTGAACAAAACAGTTATAAGAAATATTCATTTGTCATGTAATTTTCGATTAGGTGATCGATTTGAGAGCTTTTCTTCAGAGTAAGCAAAAGAGATGAACAGAACAGTGATTAGAAATATTTATTTGTCATGTGATGTTCGATGAGGTGATCAAATCGCAAGCTTTTCTTCAAAGTGAGCAAAATAGGTGAACAGAACAGTGATTAGAAATATTCATTTGTCATGTGATGTTCGATGAGGTGATCAACTCGCAAGTTTTTCTTTTCAGTAAGTAAAAGAGGTGAACAAAACATTACTTAGAAATATTCATTTGTGCTGTGATGTTCGGAGAGATGGTCAACTCAAACGCTTTTCTTCAAAGTGAGCAGAAGAGGTGAACAGAACATTGATTAGAAATATTCATTTGTCATGTAATGTTCGATGAGGTAATCAACTCGCAAGCTTTTCTTCAAAGTGAGCAA
>CAJNOI010000121.1:41554-100882 GCA_905250115.1 Adineta steineri
AGCAAAAGCGGTAAACAGAACAGTTATAAGAAATATTCATTTGCCATTTGGTGTTCGATGAGGTGATCATCTCTCAAGCTTTTCTTCAAAGTGAGCAGAAGAGGTGAAGAGAACATTGATTAGAAATATTCAATTGTCATGTGGTGTTCGATGAGGTGATCACCTCTCAAGCTTTTCTTCAAAGTGAGCAAAAGAGGTGAACAGAACATTGATTAGAAATATTCATTTGTCATGTGGTGTTCGATGAGGTGATCATCTCGCAAGCTTTTCTTCAAAGTGAGCAGAAGAGGTGAAGAGAACATTCGTTAGAAATATTCATTTGTCATGTAATGTTCGATGAGGTGATCATCTCGCAAGCTTTTATTCAAAGAAAGCAGAACAGGTGGACGGAACAGTTATGAGAAATATTCATTAGTCATGTAATATTCTATGAGATTGCTAATGCACACGTTTTATTCTCAAATAATCCATAGAAGTGCACAGTAAAGTTGGCAAGATAAATCTCGTTTACCGTATAATGATCGATAAAGTGATCAACTCGCAAGCTTTTCTTCAAAGTGAGCAAAAGAGGTGAACAGAACATTAATTAGAAATATTCATTTGTCATGTAATGTTCGATGAGGTGATCATCTCGCAAGCTTTTCTTCAAAGTGAGCAGAAGAGGTAAACAGAACATTCGTTAGAAATATTCATTTGTCATGTGATGTTCGATAAGGTGATCAACTCGCAAGCTTTTCTTCAAAGTGAGCAGAAGAGGTGAAGAGAACATTCGTTAGAAATATTCATTTGTTATGTGATATTCGATGAGGTGATCAACTCGCAAGCTTTTCTTCCAAATGAAAAAAAGAGGTGAACAGAACATTGGTTAAAAATATTCATTTTTCATCTGATGTTCGATGAGGTGATCAACTTGTAAGCTTTTCTTCAAAGTGAGCAAAAGAGGTGAACAGAATATTCCTTACAAATATTCACTTGTCATATGATGTTCGATGAGGTGATCAGCTCGTAAGCTTTGCTTTGACCTATGTAAAATATACGAAAAGAAGTCTCCTTGAACACATTCACTGATGTTGGTGTATACATCTTTACGGGCAGTTCTACATCAATAGATTATATTACTATGTTTTGTGAACAATCTTTTCTATGTGAATGTGACGACAATCGTTCTTGAAGCAAGAAACATTGATATTTTGACACTTGATTATTTAAGTAATAATAATGTGAAATGTGAAATGATATTAAAAAAGTTTTCAAAAGAGCTAATCAAGAAAAGTTTGCTTTTTAACTCCTTTGCTAATTCAAAAAGATGTGTTGTTTTGAAAATAAAAAGCTTTTACTATTAAGACCATTATAATTATATAGAACAAAAAAGAAAAAGAATAGAAATAAAGAAATTAGAGTTGAATCATTGCACCAATAATGCACGTTAGGCTTTTGTTGGTCGCTCTCGTTTTCTTTTGCTGTTGATTGGGATTGCTTTTGCTGCTACAGGTCGTTTGCAAATTTTCAGACGAATAGCCATTCCACCCATATGCTTGCATATGTAATCTTTAAGAAAGCTTGTCCATTTTGGTTTAATGCATCTTCTGAAATCAGTTTGAGAAATAGATTGTAAATTACGTGCTGGTATATAATATTGTTTCGAAACATCATTTTGAATACTGATAATTTCTTTAGTAGTTTTAGCTCATTGGTATGAAGAAGTCCAAAGTCGTAAAGATATTGTTGATTCTGTAGCAAATACTTTAACATTTGTTGAAGATAAATCACGTTCAGTAGACCAATGATCAACTATAATTGAACTGATTGTCAAAAATCTAGATAAGACGTGACACTCTCTGTAAATCATGATCAATTGTTTCCACTTTATCATCGAATGATTCGCTCATGTCTGGAACAACGTTTTGTGTATTCATTATCTTCTGTATTATTTAGATTAAATTTAACTTGAAAGCTGAATAAAATAAATTTACCTAGTCAGTCTTTTATAGTGAACTAGAGAAAGAAAGAAAGTCACAAAGAAACCAAAAGACAAGTCGAACACACTTTATCGTCTGTTTCGACTTTTCCACTGATTCTTTGATATAACTAACTGTTAAAGTATTTCATTTACTGATCGTATAATTTATTACAGCATGTTTTTATTTAATAACTGATCATATGACTAGTTTACTGATCATTTCGTCTATTTTACTGATCGATTAAATCCTAGCCTTTCAGAAATATACCACCCAATGATAGATGATAGTAATTTCAGTTTGTGATATCAACCAATCAAGCTTATATCGCTACTCAAGTTATTTCATGACATTGTAGAAGCCATAGAGTCGATTGTCAGCAGATATGTATAGTTTAGATTGCTGTCTCTTATCGTTTAATAGCAATCTGTGCATTAGTTTCCGTAACTTTAGTTCTATTAATTTAAGTTATTCATCCAGTAGCACTACAACTACCTAACTCACTTGATCCTCACATGAGTGGTAGTAGTTTGCTAGAATTTCCAGCTAAATAAATATTTATGGTATAGATGTGTAAAATCTGGTATACAGACACTCAAGTTAAAAGCAACATGTGATCATTTCTAATAATTATCGATGTCATTGAGTAGTTACAAAATATATATAAAATAATGAGTTGTATTTCTATTTGTTTCTTGCAATCGATTCTTCTCTTCGAACTTCACATAACTGGTATAAATGAAGAATAATTTCTTTTGTTTCATTACTTTAAGACATGTATGATTTCTAATCAGCTAATAAGTAATATAATTATAAACAGTTATATCAGGGCTAGCAAGCATTGTAGAAATATATAATGAAGTATATTAATATGATTCATACAAAGATCCTACCGACTTTTTGTATAATTCAGAAAAAAATGTCAATTAGTAATTTAATGCTATCGAGTAGTACGAAATGTTTATTTTAAATATGGTTGTCTTCTAATTTGTTATGTGATTTCATTTTATTTTACTTCTTAACTAGCAACGGCTATATTATTATCAAGCATAGCATTTTTTAATATAATAATAAATAACTGTTGGACATACTAGAAATTTAACATTTTTGTAGAAGACTATCTCACTATTATGGGACTTATACTCTTTAAAAATAGAAATTTATTATCGATTTCATACATACTATAGATTCTAGCAAACGACTCTTAGTATCAAAAAAAAGTTTCGAAAAAAATATTCAGAGGTGACGCGACCGAGGCTTTTTCAGGAGTTTAACACTCCTTCCAATCTTTCGAAAACTTCTATTTTTTACTCAACAAAATCGGCAAATCTTCTCAGATTTTTTAACAAAGATAATGCTACATCCCCAACAAATCGCGAAATTCACCTTTTTACTCCAGAAAATTTTGCTACCCTTTCCCCCCCCCCCCCCCCCCGTGTTGGCTAATTTGCGCCACCTCTGAACATAGGACATATTTTTTAAATTAACTTTGATAGAAATAAACAATAGATACCTATACAATTGTGTCTTAAATAAAAGAATATGCATCGAAAAATAAAATTATCGTGTGGATCAGATAAAATCTTCAGTGTGTAGGTCTTCTTCTTATTTACTTCACATATACAACCATGATAAAAAGCAAAAAGATATCAGCAGTTTAATTCTCCTGATGATTGAGGTTATTTTCAATGACTTGAACAATACGAAGAGTTCGACGAGCAATCGTCAGTGAAAGTGGCTCAAGTTGGTTGTATACACATGCATAAATTGATTATTATGGAGGATAAGCGAAAGCACTATTACCACTATAGTCTTTGGGTGTGCGTGAAAGATACAAAAAATACACCCATACCCTTATATATTATTGAGTACTCTTAAGATTATATCGTAAGCCATTATCTATTCCTGCACTTTTTTGTATGCATATATATGTACGTTCAATGGAAATACATGAATTAGAACTCAATACTATCGTCTTCAACGTAATCTTTTCGACTTTTTTACAACCTCAGGCAATGAATATTATATCATATGTCACTAACAATCATGTCACCTAAAGTAGGCTTGATTATTCTAAAACAAGTTTCTTATCATGCGCAATACAATGATTGTAAATTTCATAATAAATATCTTTATTTAAAAAAAAAGAACGAAAAAAAATCGTCATATGTATATTTATATATGTATATATATATTAGCAATTTCTATTTATACACGTCACATGTATGTATGCAAATGGTAAGAAAAGATATATTATACAATTTCATAATCATCATCAGAATCCAGCGTTATAACTAGCAAAATAGATTAATAATTTTAAATTTATTATTTAAATATATTTACCTTCATGATGCTCGGCTTTTTTATTATGCATATCAAATGGATTCGATTCACATATTTCAAACATTGGTTTCGGAGGAAGATTCTAAGAAATAAAATTATATTTTAGTTTTTTTTTTTAAATATTATACCTGTTTTAATTTGGCAATTAAATCATCAAATTCAATTTCAGTTTTACATGCAAATGCCTATAATAAAAATGAAAAGAATAATACATATCTAAACTACAAAAGTTTATTACTAATGCAAGAGATGGATCAAGGCTAGAAAATTTCATTCGATTCACTCTATCACAATGATAAGATGTATCATCTGCTGTTATAGTTGTATCAACATGTGATTGTGTAACATGTGGATCAAGATATAACAATTCATCAGTATCTAAAATAAAATATATAATTTATTATAAAAAGAAAAGAGCGTCATATTTCCTTACCTAAATAACCAATAAAATAATGTGCATGATTTGGTTTTCCACCAATACAACCAAGTGTTTGTGGCAATCGAAGACATAACTAAAAATAAATTAATTAACAAGTTTGAAAATAAACAATAACTGATTTATTTATATATACCTTAAGTTGATCAATGTATTCTACATTCACATCACTTAAACCTAATCGTAACGGAATAATAACCACTAATGGTTTCCAGCCATTTTGTGTATCATTCGTTTTTTTTGTTGTTTTTCGAACTTTTGAATTAATTTGACATAATTTACCTTAAATAGAATTAATTCATATTAAATTATTCTCAAAACAAAAAAACTAACGTATTTCATCGAGTACAAGTGTATTATCCATTGCAACATGTACATTAACTTGTTTCTCGAATTCATTCGAAGCAATTCGTCTAAAAAGAATTTTTCAGACATTGTTTTTTTCTTCATATTCTAATCTTTACCTAAGTACTTGAGCAATTGTATTCGGACCAAACCATTGTCCAATATCTTTTCCTTCTGAATGTCCCATTTGTACTACAAAAAAAAACAATTATTTCATTCAAAAAAACTATTAAATTTACAAACCTATTTGTTGGATAGAATATGATGAATGACGTTTATCAATAAACATGTTTAATATATCCCAATACATTGGATCAGTTATATTTGGACGCCATCGAAAATCTATTTTGTGAAATATTATTTAAAAGTTTTGTTTTGTTGTTTTACATACATCTTCCTGCAGGTAGAAAAAATCTTAAATAACCTTCAGCTAACATCATTTGTCCACAACGCATCATACAACCCCATCCTGTATCTTTTGTCGGACCTGATGAACCACCTTGATAAAAAAAACAGAAAACTATCGATTAAAAATCAATCTATAATACTAACCAATGGGTGCAAATCCAGTTCGATATGTAAACCAAAATCTACTAACAACATCATCAAGAATTGCATATGTATCTAATTTAATAAATAAGTTGAAAAAAAAAAGATTTGTTGAATATATTACCATTCGGAGTTCTATATTTTATTCCAAGAATATATAATTCAGCATCTGTGTCAGATAAAGGATCACTATCAGAACCACCACCTTCAAACATGGACGCAGCTAAGCTAAGAGCTATAAAAATAAACTAATCAATATATTAAATTAATTAATTCTAGTAGATTTTCTAACCCGCACTATTCATTGTTCGAAACAGTTTGCTTCAATAAACATCAACTAAAATATTATTATGAATAATAACTGAAATAGATAAGGTATAGATGAGAGAACTCAATATTATGTCTATATTATAATCAGCCGGTAAGTTATACTTCAACAAGTTGATTGGTTTAATTAATTAATCATTGAAAACTATGTATTAAATGTATATACTCATTCTAAAAGATTATAATTAAAATGAAATAAAAAATAAAAAAATTCTACTTTAATAATTTATTTTAAAATACTGACAATAGAGGTCGCCACTTTTAGAATACATTAAGTAACGTTCGTCTAGGAACTCGCTCAGCTCTTTCTCGTTTCACAATGCTACTGAGCATTTTATTTATACAATTTCAAAAAACTAACACCAGATTCGAGATCCACGACCTCAAAAACCGTTTTGTCAATTTTTATGAAAAAACATTTTTCGTAAAAAAATGGTCCTTTGTCTAAAAAAATTAACATCAGATTCGAAGTCCTCGCATCGAAATAACTCGGAAAATCGATTTTTGATGTTCTTTTGACCCTGCGGACGGACAAGCAAGCTGACAATTTATGTTTGCAAGACTCTTCTCTATGAGAAAGAGAATATAAGTGTTGAATTCAATATCGTACTCATAATATATTCATAAATTTTTGTCTCTACTTGAATATGATAATTGCTTTTCAAATACATGATTACATCGCCTTGTTACAACTAGTAAACTTCTCAGATGAATCGAACATTAATATTGTTATGATTAAGTCATCCATATTTTTTTTTATTCAAGCAAAATTCAAAACTTTTTTGAGTTCTCTTCATAAATCAGAATATTAATTAACGATTAGATAGAAATTCATTATAATTAAGTCTTTATATAATGACATAACTAATTCACCTTTAAGAGTAATCATGTATGTTAAAATTATTCTGTATTACTTACATAATTCTCATCTCATTTGGAATTGTTCATAGAATCCAACGTGTGAAAACGTTTTAACAAATACCTGCGCATAAATTTCCTTTTTCTCTCTATTCTACTCCTATCACATGCTGCAACATACCACTTTTTCTCTCTCTCTCTCATTATATAATAATGCACCAGTTGTCAAATGATTTTTATTATTATTATTATAGGTGATGAAGCATCATTGAACATAATATCTTTTAATAGATATTAGCAAATATAATAAAAAGTCCGAATAAGTACTATTTCATTTTAATTGTAAATCAATACTTAACGAAAGAATGATGAATTGTATAATTCTCTTGTTTTATTTTCAATAGAAAAAGACACACGAATTTAATATTACATATTAATAAAATGTATGACTAGTGTATATATATAAACAGATAATGATGAAAAACAAATTTATGCTAAAATAAAAATTGTTTCACCATTATTTTCTTCTCCAATTATTTTTGGATATTCATTTTCAATAGATAATTTTATTGAATCTATTGTTGATATTGTTGATGGTGTTCGTTCATGATGATCAATTGTAAATATGGATTGATTCGATGATAAAAATTCTTTTTTCTTTACTCGTCTGTTACGACATAAATACCATATTAATGAGACAAATAAAATCATAACAAGACTTATTAATACAATTAATATTAATATAAATTCATTGAAACGATTTGTTTTAATTGTTTTGGAATATAAACAACGTTGAGAATCTAATGTACAATTTCTTGTTATATCAATACAAAATTGATTATTTTCATAGAGTTTTAATGGTATTGTACCAGTTCGACATTGACATATTTTATCATAACATATCGATGTACGTCTATTACATGAATAACAATTCGTTGATATTGGACTTTCATAGATAATACGAAATGTAAAAATTTCATTCGATTGTAAACGATAAGTTGTAGAATTGAATTCAAATGAACAATTTGATAATATAAGATAATGTTCACCAATATAAAGTAATGGAACATTTATCATAGATAAAATTGATTTATGATTAAGATTTGTTCGTGTTGATTCGTAATTTTTTTTCGATGAAAAATTTGTTATTGTTGATGAACATTGTGTAAATGGGAGATAAGATTTAAAAGAAAGATTTTTCGGTAATTTACATTGAACAAATAATGGTATTAAAGCAAGTGATTGAGATGAATATATGTAAATATGACCAGGAATTAAGGTTTTATTTAATGGTAAAGAATAAATAGCTTGAATGTGTAATGTTCGAGAATCATTTGATGACCAAAGAACATTTAAATATTCTTTATAAAGATCCAATGAATATGTACAATTTTCAAGGTGAACAACATTCGATGTTTGGCAATTAGTTATTAATGTTAAAAGAAAAGTTAGAGCTAGGTAAATCATTTTTTCTTTCTAAAATAAAAAAAATAAAAAAAAAGAAGCTCGTTCATTTATGTGTTCTATATATATATGCATATTCATAGAATTGTGACCGTTTGAATTAATCGGTATGCTATTTTGAGAAATATGTTTATTAAAGAAATAGATCAGAAAAAGAATTTTATTATTGTTTCATTTGTCAATCAATAGATCTATCAATCTTAGAAAAAAGAAAACAAAATATCTAACTACATACTTATATAGAAAAAATAACATCTATGTAATACAATTTATGTTCATTGAAGAAAAGAAAAAACGTTTATGTGTCTATGTTTAATCTTTTTCTCGCTTTGTGATCATGTACATATGGCACCAGGAACAGAAGAGAGAAGGAGAGGGACAGAGAGAGAGAAAATAAATTTCAATTACTTTTCTTTTTCTCCTATTTATGTATATTGATCAAACAAATGAGTCAGTTCATATTTATGCATACGATAGTAGTAGTAATACTAGTAACAAAATAGATTCAAAAATCGATGTAACTCAAGTAGGTGATGACAAGTAAAAAAAAAAGAAGTATACGAAAAGGATGTAAATTGATCAATTGTGAAGTGAACTATATAAAAGTAATCAAAAAATGAAATGAGATTAAATGACAAAACGACGCGAGAGCGAGAGAGAGAGAGAGAAAAAATGAGCAGAGGTGAGTAATGAAGTGTTAGTACTCTTGTCAACAATTGAATGATTGAGCACTTTTAGGCATCATATGTTTTGACGACTAGATTTCAATAAGTTATTTACCTCATTGTCTAATAGTTCTAAACAGTTCATCAAATGATTTAATGATTAGGAAAAATTCTTTTTTTTTCAAGAAAAATATCAGTGAACATATATAAACAATATAGATCAGGATTCGATTCATTGAACATGTCTATTGTGAACTTGAAAAGAATTAATATCTATCATAATTTTTTTTTTGAAGAAAGAGAAGTTGATCAGAAAGTGTGTGTCTGGGGTATAAATTCATTGATGCATATAATATGAATTTGATTTTGATAGCTCAAAATAAGAGAAAGGGGAAAAGCAAAGAATAACTTTCTCGTTTATCGTTCATTATGAATTGTTAATTAGATCTGGAAATATATAGATAAAATCATAGTCATACTTTTTTCAATTTTAGTATGACCAAGATAATAATACATTTCATAACCTTTGAAATAGCTTTATTGACATATAACACAAGTTTAATTTCACTTTCGATAGATACCTAGTAATGAGATTGATTAACTAATCTCTTTTGTTATAGTGTGTTTTCTAGTTGACACTTGAAGCAAAAGTACTAATGTGAATTTCATTGTAGTGAGAATGGACATATGTACATATTATTAATTAAAAAGACAAAGAATTTTTTTTTCATTCTATTCATTTGAAATTAAAACGTCAAAAGAAGAAAAAACGTTGCATTGAATATGATGAGTGTGTGTGTATTCGATACAGTTATGCTTATTAAGAAATAACCGAAAAAGTTTATTTAAAATTAAACAACATTGATATGTTATTAACTTCTCAGAAACGAAAATAGATCAAAGGCGACTACAGATCTTTGATTCAGGAATGAGAGATATGTAGGTTCGTAGAGAAATTTTTTCTCTATCGAATGGTATATATACCAACGATGTCTGTTGCGTACCGTCAAAATCGATTTTTGGCTTGAATTCAAGCGAATTAGAGACCTCGCAGACAGACAAAACTCAAAAAAAAACGGAGAAATACGGCGTAGAAATTCTGAAATTTTAACGAAAATAAAATCGGGAAAAGCGCATATTTTAACGCAGTAGAACGCTTTCCAAAAAACGCGTTAAGAATTTGTGAAAACGGTGTATTTACGAATTTTAAACGCGTTTTTTTAGAGGTCTTGTCTGTCTGGGCTGCATCAGAGTCAACTAAATGTCTTGCCTATAATTCATTTTTTTCGAGGCGAAGATTTTGTGCTCTGATGTTTTTTCTACAAACTGATGTATTTTGAGGGTTCAAATCAATGTTTTATTGAGATTCACGGACACAAAAGAAAGTTGGATGCATGTCTCTAACTGGCTTAAATTCAAGCCAAAAGTCGATTTTTATGGTACTCAACAGAATTCGTTGGTATATATACCATTCGATAGAGGAAATTTTTCTCTACAAACCTACATATCTCTCATTCCTGAGTAAAATTTTACTATGAAATTTGTACAACGCTCATTCTGTTTTTTAGCACTTGATCACGATGTTAACAGAATTTACAGTGTCAAGCAATAAAAATTACCAACCGAGCTATTTCCAATGATTATATCTGTTTTGTGGAACTCACGTCAGTTTTCGAAGAAAATCGTGAGTGTAAGTTTTAAGTTCAAGTTTTCAGCTCCTCCCTCCTCAGATTCAATAAAAATAATGAAAAAGCGTTAAAAATAGCTATAAACTGCGGGATTTTCTATAAAAAATAAGTAAAATTGTCAAATACAGCTATAAATTAGTAGAATTTTAATAAAATTAAGCAAAAATAGTTCAAAATAGGCATAAATTACTGCAAATTTAATAAAAATAACCAAAAATTGTCAAAAATAGCTATAAATTGATTAAATTTGAGCAAAAAAAGAAAACAAAGCACTTAAACGTGATCACATATTTTGATGCGAACACACGTGAGTTCCACATTTCTTAGCCTCAACGGGGCTGCGCTGATAAGCTTTTTAAGTACTAATTTAGTTTACTGTTAATAACCTCATATAAAAAGTGTGAAATCAAGAAAATATATTTTTGTTTTTATATTTTGACATAAAATTATAATAAACATTCATTTTTTATGAACATGACAAAAGTTACAGCCATATGTGATCTTTCATTCATTTATGGATCAGTATTTTTCTCTTGAGTGTATATTAAGTTCCAAACTTCTAAAATGTTATTTGTAAGTAAAACTAAAAGATAATTAAGCGATAAAATTATGCTTCCAGGCAAATTGATTGTTTTTTAGTCCTTGACGAGTACCTCAAGGCCGAAAATCGATTATTATAACATATTCTATAAGAGAGATGCATCTTTATTTTTGATTCAAAACTACTTGTTATGGATTTGCTTCCTATTTGAAATCATGACATCTACTTTTGTTAATCTAGAGAATTAATGATCGACAGAAGAGTATATGTGACTGGCTGAATATACTTAGATTCTACTGACAGTATGCGATTTAATAACTAAATCACTCATATAAAATTAATACAGGATATAGAACATGTTTGTCTAAAACGATACTGAAGTGAGAATAATCATAAATTCTTTGAAAAATTATTAAATCCATAGCAAGAATCAGAAATAATTAAAAACAAACTAAATTTTGATACTACTATTAAAAATTCGAATATTGAACAATGTGTTTCTATACCATTCAAAAACAGACGTCTGCTGAATTCGTAATACTGCCCCGTTTCTTTTTTCAAGGATACATAAAAGAATTCAGTTACATTTTTTATTAACATTACATTAAGATTTATGCATATACACACAAGGTAACTTCTAAGAAATCTGCTACTAACAATATTAAAAAAAACCTTTTTTTTATACACAAATGATATACAGAACATTATTATTATTATAACTCTTCCTGTGTTCTTTTATTTGAAGTGGTGAATAAATAATTATTCGAGGATTTAGAATTCATATATCGTCGAAGCACAATTCGATTTGACGTCTGTCTACATGTCTTTGATAAGCTTATATCTTCATCATCTATTGTCTTATAATTCAATTGTTCAGGATTATGTAATACGGGTATTATCTTAGATATTATTCCATGTCCAGTGGCAATTAATGTTGAACATGTATGTAATGTTATGATTGGTGTGTCAAGAGATTTTGAAATAATCGACTGTTTCGGTTGTAATTCAACGTCTATTTTATGCTTATTAATATGTTGTAAATGATTCTGACGTACATTATGAAAATTAAATGTTTGATTACTTCGTTTTTCATTTATAACAAATATATTTGGATTCGAACGTAACAGAAAATATCCATAATTTTCCAATGTTTTCTTATCTGTAAATAATTTATAATAATATCGATTACTTTGACGATGATATTCCGATAATAATAAACGTTGATATTTAATTAAATCTACTCGAAGATTTTTTTGATAAGAAATATATTGTTTTAAACGAGATAAATCAAAGTTTTTAGTCATTTGAAAAATAGAAAATAAATATTTAATAGAAGATTGTCATAGTAATAAAGAAAATGAATGAATGATTTATTTTAAAAACATTTTCTTATACATCTTTCTTCACCCATGGTTAACCATCGACGGCATAAACATCGACCTGAACAACATTGTTCATCATATGAACATATGACAGGTGATAAACGACATGATTCACCTGCAAAAAGTCCTCCATAACCACGTTGTGATGCTTGAGTATAACGAAATACATCGGAATCATAGGATGTTTGACGATTTATAAAACGATTTAAACCACGTTTAAATGCTTTTCGTACAATATCAGCAATACCAGTAGCTAGATTATAAAAAAATTAAATTTGGTTGAAATACTTATTATAAACTTACAATACGTTCTTTGTCTAAGTGCATCATTTGGTTGAAATAAAACGCTCGTAAATATTATGTAAATTATGGCATAAATTGTCAATAGTTGATTCATTTTGTTATAGATCAAAAATTGTAACCTTTTCAATGTAATAAAATGATGGACATTAATCAATTATTTGTACAGTCTTCGTGTATGTTACACATAGAGTGATGGTTTCTTTCTGTTTTGTAGTAAAGAATCACAACCAGTTATCTCTAATGAAGAGAAAGAAAAAAGTACAACATTTGTGTTAAAAAAGATAAGAATCCATCTGGCTATTTATCATTTTTACTGTTCAAACATTAAGATATTTATCTGTTATATTATAGATATAATCGAATATAAATATTTTATACGATTACTATTAGCGAAAGAAGAAAAAAATAAGAATAATAAATCAAACGATTGTAGGCCCCTTACACTCACTTCCATTAATATTACTGACGACCGAGAATAGGTAAGCATTGATATAGTTGGTATAAAAATAAGTTAATGTTCGCTAGTCGATCAAAATTTTATTGAATAGAGAAAGAGAAAAAGAGAGAGAAACTGAAGTGTACTGTATACAATTTTTTTCTCTTTCTCCTCTTTTATTCGTGAGAGGTATAGAACAAAATTATATTTACTGTTGTCCTATGAATTATTATAAATGTCACTGCTCGTGTCCGCATCAAGACCGGTACAGTGTCACCTCTTTTTTGATTGATTATAATCCCGGAGAGTGAATTGGATGGATATGTACATACATATATAAAGTACAGAACAGAAAAATGTCAATATATAGGACATGTTTTAATATTCTATACTTCCATTAAAACATGAATACTATTTGTTCAATGTTGAAATGTGAAAAAAATAGGCATAATATTTATAATCAACAAAGAGCAACTAGTAAAAATAAACTTATAAACCCTGGTATATATATATCATTCATTATCATATTCAATAACAATTATAACGATGCCAGAGACAAGAAGTTACATATTTTAGGTCATTATAAACCAATTCCAGCTAATTCTAACCTTTTGCAAACGATCAACAACAGCAATCGATGATACTAGATTGAGAAAAAGCTGTTTATAATGAGTATTAGTATATGCTTGAGGATACTCAACAACATCTCTGTTCGACTATGTATAGTCCTTGTTTTTCAATGATTAGTTTCGTTGGATTTGATTATTGTATAAACAATAATAGTACATAACTATTTGGTACTTACAAAGATATGTATGCGTACACGCGCGACAACTTAATGAATACTAAGGATAGACATATCATTATACATAGAATAAATAAGGTCATGTTGTTGTGATAGAAATGATTCTAGTTGATGTATTAATACTTATATATATACATATTTTTTTTGATTAATTCGAATAAATAAATAAAATATAATCTTTCTTTTTTTTAATGACATAATAGACAAATTAAACGGAAGTTAATTACAAAAAGACCCAGCAATACTGTAGATCTTTATTATAAACTTGTTATTGTTGATTCTATTTATTGACATTCTCTTTTTTAGTATGCAACTTTTCCTGTTACTATCCTGCATAACATAATTAAACACATAAATCGTTTTTCTCGTTTCAATTTAGATAATTTTTTTTATTATCAAAGAAATTACGATGACATCGTTCTACTACTACTTAAATCTGAAGTAAAAACGACACGAGTGTTAATATATATATTTTCTGTTTTTTCAACGCAAAAGCAAGAAAAGAATGAGGGGAATGTATGATGTATGTCATAGAAAGATATCGAGTGGTGATAGACAAAATGAAGTCCAGATCTCTAAATAATAAGTATTAGATAGACAATCATTCACAAATTGGTTTTATAAACAATTGAGAGAAAACGTATTTGTGCCAGATTGTAGCCTAATATATACAGTTATTGTTAGCCTTAATGTCTTTTAAATCAAACCTAATGATGTTCTACAATAATATACATATTTGCGTAGTTTTTGCTCATCTCTCCTAATTGCTTTTGTACATATAACACTTATCCTAACATATCCTGTTGTTAGTATAATATAAGAGATAAATTCTATCGAGGATAATAAAGATAAAGTCCTTCGTTGTTGAATAGACATTACAATATTTATTAAATAATGTTATTAACAATACGAACAAACAATTTGTCTTAATCCTTTCTCTCTGCACAGTTGTTTTAGAAAGAAAAAAAAAGACAAATCGCGACATTTTATTTCATTATCCCATCATAACTGTTTGATCAATATCAACTAGTAATTGATGTACTGCATATGCGTAGACAATAAACGCCTTAGAGAAAACCTATTTCCTAAGAAGACTTCTTTTTCAATCGTTTTTCTTTCTCTCATTCTGTTGTCGTTATATGGTTGATGAGGAAAAGATGCGACATGACAATAGAATATTTTTTTCCTGTTGCTATTTGGTTTAGGTTCTTATTCGCGTTTTTTTTCTCTTCTCTTCTCTTTCCTTTTTTTTTGTTTGTTGACTTGATCGACTATTTCAGGATAATAACTATTCGATCAATCTACACATTATCATTTTTTATAATAAAACAAAAAAGAGGCATAAATCAAAAAAAAAACTATGCTCATTTGAATCATTTATCATCATTCCAGAATTGATTTTTGTAGAGTCTTATCATCATGGGTCAACGTATGATTCGTCGACAAGTTGATGAAGGTTTGGAATTATATGCTGAAAAAAATTATGATGCTGCAATTAAAAAATGGACAATATCATTACAAAAAATGAAAGATAATCGTCTACGTTTTTCTACGTTGGGTTATTTAGCAGCAGCATCACGTGATCGTGGACGTAATAAAGATTATCTTGTTTATGCTGTCCAACAAATTGATATTGCACATGAAATTGATGATAATAATCTTCGTGCACAAGCTTATTTAACTTTATCACGTGCAAATGAAATGCTTGCTGATTATTTTAAAGCAGTGAGTTATTCACGATCAGCACTTCAATATTCAGCACCAACTGAATCTGTACAAGGTTATGCATTACTTGTTATGGCAGATTCTTATATAGGTTTATGTAATTTTAATAAAGTTCTTGAATGTCTTGATAAAGCATTATGTATTTCACATGAACATGAAGATCATTTAATGGAAATTCATGTCTTAAGTACAATGGGTAAAGTTTTTCTTGCATTAAAAGATTTTCCAAAAGCACTTGCATTTCAACGTCGTGCACATGAAATATCCTTATCAAATGCTGCTTATGCTGTGGAAGAAAATGCAAATGTTAGTTCAAAATTTGTTCGTTTAACTAAATTAAAATTAGCAACACCATTAAGATTAATGGGTGATTTTGATGGTGCAACGAAATGTGTCGAAGTAATAATATTATTCATGAATATATATATATTAGATATTTTAAAAAAATTATAGGAAGCAATGAAAGCTGCATCTAGTATTGGTGATCGACCTGTTCAAGCTAAGTGTCTTGTATGTATAGGTGACATACAACGTTCGCAAAACAATAATGAGGTAAGCGGGGAGTCAAACGTACAAATAAACAGATATAAATATAGAATGATGTTCGATCGATAACGAGCTACCTCCTGATGTGTAATACAGACATATCTTGTCATTCAATAAACATGTGCTTTGATTATAATGTCTGATGATGACTATTTTTCTTTTATTTTTATGTATCAAGGTCGCATGTAAAAAATATGAAGCTGCTATTCCGATGTTACAAGATATGAATGATCGATATAGTTATACGCTTGCTATGATTGGTCTTGTTAAAGCTTTATTGGAATCGGACACACAAAAACAAACGGTAAGTACATGGAGAAAAAGAAACATTTGAATAATATTTTTCTTTGTCTATAACCTATTATTAACATTGTCATAATAATTAGTTTTGTTGAGAGAATAGGCATAGTTTATCTTGTCTGTCTGTCATATATGCTATCCATAAGAAGAAAGAAAAAGATAAGATCGACTTGAATGATATATTCTCTTTTATACACTAAATAGATTTTTTTCCACAATGACAGTTAAGAAAAATGATTAAATATCAACTCATTAGTCATAAGATGTCGAAAATTATTGTTGAGTATATATTATGATTTGAAATTAATTGAGATTTATATTAAACATTTTTAGGCAATTGAAATTCTTGCAACAGCATTATCAACAGCAACATCTATGGGTAATAAATTAATGCAAGCAAGATGTCATCTATTGAATGAACGTATACTTTCATCTGATAATCGATTAGAAGAAGCACGACAAGTAAAAGAAGCTGCTGAACGTCTATATCAAGAAGCTGATCTTTTATGTCCGATTTGTCAAAAAGCAATGGGTATGCAATCTGATCATATTCAAATTTTAACATGCACACATATATTTCATCAACGGTAATAAAAATCTTATCTTTTGTTTTTTATTTTTCTTCTTTTTGTTTTGATTAGATGTATTAAAGATTTATTACAAAAATGGACACATCAAGCCCAAGCATGTCCTAAATGTAATAAGAATGTTTTATTCAGCCGAAGTTATATTGCATTAGCTTGTACCTGATACGAAACCAAGAAAACAAAGAAGTCTTTTTATTTTATTTTTTTCTTTTATTTTCTAATACTTTTACGCTCGGTGACATGTCTATATAAAGCTATTTTTATGTTAAAAAAAAGGACGAAAGACCATCGATCACTATAATCTCATAATAAAATAATTCACTTGTGTTTATTTGGAATATTTATAAAAACCAGCACCAGTTTTCTTGCCAAGTTTACCTTCTCCAACAATTTTATTTAATAATTCACTTGTTTTAAATGATGCATCATCTGGAAAACGTTTTTTCCATCCATCAACAATATATTTCGATGTATCTAAACCAACATAATCCAATAATTCAATGGGTCCCATTGGATAACCAGCACCTAATTTCATAGCTGTGTCGATATCTATTCAATTATATAGAATATAGTTTAAAATAAAGTTTTATTTGTCTATAGCATTACCTTCAGGAGTTGCATCGCCACGTTCAATCATATGAATAGCTTCAATCATATAGGGTACTAATAAACGATTAACAATAAAACCTGGAGTATCCTATATAAACAAGAATTAAACAAATCGATTTTTCTTTGGAAAAAAAATCTATTGAACCTTGCATGATACAGTTGTTTTTCCTAATGCTTTACCAAAAGCTAATAATGTTTGAAATGTTTCATCACTTGTTGATGATGTACGAATAACTTCAAGTAATTTCATAACAGGTCTAAGAATAGATATAAACAAAAATAGATAGCAATTATCAAGTATCTTATAGAATAACAAATAGAAAAAAATAAAAATTGTTTACGTTTGTAGAAAAAAATAGTAATTGATAAATTAGTATTCTTTTAATTATCGAGATGTATGATGTTAAGAAAATATTGTTGTTGTGTCTGATTATAACTTACACTGGATTAAAGAAATGTAAACCACCAACTTTATCTTGTCGTTTAACATCTTGAACAATTTCTGTAATTGGTAATGATGATGTATTACTTGTTAAAATTGTATGTCTAAAATCATTTGTATAGATTAAAAAGTATGAATGATATAAACAAACTTTGGTGCAATTTGATCGATTTGTTTAAATAATTTTTGTTTAATACCAAGATTTTCAACAATTGCTTCAATAACAAGATCTGTTGATTGAATAGATTCTTCAAGATTTAAACTTGTTTGAATTCGTCCGTTAACATCATTTAAATATTTTTCTCCTCCTTGTTGATCTTTATCAAATTTTTTTTTAATAACACGTTTTAAACTTGTTTGAATTATATTTAAACTTTTATCAAGAAATTCTTGTTTTTGATCAACAAGTATAACTTTATGATTACTTTCAGCAGCTACCTATAAATATTTTCGTATTACTATTGAAAAAAATGAATCTATCGAATCCTACTTGAGCTATACCCGAACCCATTAAACCGCCACCTATGATAGTAACAGTTTTAATAGTTCGTCCAAGTGAACTAGTTGCATTTTTAGCAATGGATGAAGCAGCCATCTGAAAAGAAGAAAAAAAAATAATGCTCATTTTTATTGACCATTACTCCCAAAAACGAGTTTCTTGGCGGCTTTTTTTTTCAAAATAAAAAAACATGATTATACATCGAATAAAATAACAAGTAAAAATATATTTATAGAATCACTGTATAAGAGGTGTATTTGGTGTGCGCATACGTATTGTAGCTGGTTGAAAGCAATGCATACATTTTTGAAGATATTCTTGATCTAAACGTGCAAAACATTCTCCGCATATGGGGAAATGTCGACATGGATCATATTCATGTGTAGCTGCATTTTCTGTACATATAAGACAAGCATTATCAATTGTTTCAAGACGAGAATGATTTCGATTTGTTGATCGAGATGAATAAGAATTTATTCGATTCACTGGTGGACGTTCACTTTTACGTTTTGTTGCACCACTTTTATCAAATATAATACGTTTTATCTTTTGTGTACCATCCATTTCATATTTTAATCGTCCTTGTGGAACTAAAAATAGAAAATAAGTTTAATTATTCATCGATATTATATTTAACAACATACTTCGTCCACATTCTAATATAATTCGATTGATATAATCGAGACCACGCACTTTTTGGATGAAATCACAAAGAGGATAGAACGTTGCATGTTCTTCAAATGGACAATCACGTGGTTCAAAATTTTGTAATTTATTACCACAATAATAACAACAGACACTACCACCACCCATATAGAAAAATCCAGCTTCAGCCATGATTTGATTAGAAAGACGACTACCACTTGGATAAACCCAATCTGATGTAAATGATTGAATACGTTTTTCAATTTTTGAATAAGATGGATATTCTGGATAAAGCATTTGACTTTCTATCATAGTAACATTGGGATAAAGTCCACCTGCTTCTCGTCGAACCCATGTACACCATGGGTGATCATGATCCATTCGTAATCCATTTGCATGTCGATGTACTCGCATGGGTGTCCATGGTTCATCACCTAGTGTTGAACGAGTAACACTTGGTCGTGTACGCATAATATCTTCAAATTCTTGTTCCGTTAATTTAATTTCACACCAAGGACATTGAATAACAGTACCTTCGCCATTTAAATAAAATCCAACATAAGCAAGATATCCAACATTGACTTTGGCAAATGTTTCACGATTTTGTTTTTTAAATGAATCTAAACGATTTGATTCATGTGCAAGCAAAGAACGTATATCAACTGGTGATGAAATAGCTAGAGAACTTGCAAATAAAGGTGATAATTCGTTTGAACCATTATCTGATAATGATATACTATCACCTGTATGATCAGATCTTTGTTGTTGTAATACTAATTGTTTAAATGGATTAATTTGACTTGTACCTAGTGGCGAAGTTAATTTACTGCCACTACTAGTTGGATCTGAACAGGTTTGAGCATTTTCTGTTGTTGATGATTCATGTGATAGTGCTGATACTGGAAATGGTGAACGTACAACTATTTGACTACCAATACGTTCTGTAGTAGGTGGCCGAGCTACAGTTTGAAAACCTTCATCATCTGATGAATCTGCAGAATGATCAGATAAAAATGGTTCATCGAAACGATTCGAAGATGATGGAGATGTCACATCAATAACCGCCGGTGTTGCTGAAGTAGATGTAAAAGAACTCATTGTTGTATGAGAAGATGATCCAGATGATGCTTGTGCATTAAATGATGTTTGAGTTTGAGGTTCGTCTAAACAAATATATAATTATATTCTAGGCAAAATTAAATGAGCAAAGTTTGATTTTCTTTTAGTCGAGAAAATTAGTAACAGTTCACTAAAAGAAGCTTATTCTAGAATATTTTTATTGAGTAAACATGATATTCGCACGTTCCGAAATGATAAAACTTACGCAACAAGATAAAAATACTCATTCTACCTACTTCACTCATGAAAAAAAACTTTATTATCTTCTTGAAAACAGTTTTCGTTATATTTTGTTTTATACATCTACCGTACTCTACATCTTCCAAAACTTTGCTATTTTTTACTGAATACAACTTACGAACTCTATTAGTTTTAAATACTATAAAATATTTTACTTGATTGATATCGATCATGAAGAACTTGAGCAATGTATTTCACACCTAATAATTCTTTAACCCATTCACATGTTGGATAAAAATGTGCATGTAATTGTGCCATATTATATTGAGGATATTTTTCTTGTCGTACTTTTTCACTTACTGGTAATGCATTACCACATTGAAAACATCGCATACGTCTTTGTTCATCAAGAAAAAATCCTGCTTCTGCCATATTACGTATAGAACTTTCAACAGTTTTATGACGTTCTTTATGTTTATCAAATGTTTTAATACGATCAAAAATTGATTGATATAATGGATATTCAGGAAAACGTTCACGATGTGAAATAACAATATTAGCAGGACATTGTGCACGTACCATAAGACAATCAACTGTTGATGATCGTTGTTGATGATCATTTGTTATTGAGAATGACGTTCTTCTAATTGATTGTTTAGTTAAATGACGATGTTGTGACATAATTGATTGACCTGGTTTTGGTTCAATTGTTATACCACAATATGCACAACGAATAATTTTCGTATTTTTATAACGATAAAAACCACATGCAGCTAATTCACGACATAAACGTTGATCAGTTTCTGTTTGATTACGATCATTTGATTTTGTTTCATCAAATGATAAACCAATAAGTGTTTCAAGTCGCCATTTTTCATTAACTGTTTGAATATCACCAGTTTTTATACTATCAATTGCTCGAACAATTTGACAATTATTATTACGTTTACGATGTGTACCAAGTGCTGTCATACCATGACGCCAATCTTCAACTTCAAGATCACACATAAAACATCGAACTCGTAAATCAACACCTAAATAATAAAATCCAGTATCAGCTAGTGCTTGAGCTGATACGGGAGCATAACGTGGCCAATTTTCAAATGTTGCTAAACATTCATCAATTGTTCGAGGTTTTCTCTCAGTATTTGCTGAATTAGGAGGAGATTTTGATATCATAGGATTACGTTCACGACGTTCTAGAACAATATATTAAAAAAGAATTAGATGATTCATATTATTATCATTTATTTACCTTGAGCTGATACGGTATGAAAATATCCAGCATTTGCTACAAATTTTCCACCGGCTGTATATGTAACAAACCGACATGGAAAAAATCTAGCATGTTCAAGTTGTACAATATTTTCATTAGTTGAACGAATTGCTGATGACCAATCGATTAAAGTATTTCCACAATAAAAACAAGTTGCACCATCACGAGGGCCTAAAAGAATATAAAATGAAAAATTTTCTTTTCTTTCTATTATCTAAAATAAATAAAACCTGAAAAATAAAATCCATGTTTAGCCATTGCTTGTGGTGTGACAAATGTTTTCTGTATTCCTTCATCTTTTTGTTGTTGTAAACCGGGCCATGTGTCGAATGATTGAAGACGTGTTGTGTAATTTATATAATCAGGTTCTTCAGCATCATCCCATTGTGGTTGTTGTGGTGATGATAATGATGTATGAAGATCATCTATATTTGTACCAGATTCACATAATAAAAATGAACAGCGTTTGCCAAGAAATGAAACTTTTTTTCGATGTAATTTTCGAAAATGATTCGATTCATACTCAGAATTTTCATTAATTCCTTCAAGATTTATTTCAATACCACATTGTGGACATAGACATTCAGATTGTCGATAAATAAAACCAGCCAATGCTAATTGTCGACGTGTTAGTAATGGGAAATGTGTTAAACTATAATAGACAAAAAAAAAAAGAATATAAATAATTTCTTTAATTTTTCTACCTGTCAAATGTTTGAAGTCGATATTGTTCTGATGCGACAATATGATCAATTTCCGTATTATCTATTACTGTTGTTGTTGTTGTCATTGTTAGCAATCTTGATAAGTTTTTCTATAACATGATGAATTCATCAATGTAATCTAAAAAAAGTATAACCCATTTTTTTTTCGAAGATGAAAAAGAAAAACAACCATTTGGGGTTGTCTTAGTCAGAGTAGGCCTCTTTTTTTCCTTTCTTCTTTTCGTTCTTTTCCGTTTGTATGCTTAGGTTAATGAATAGAACGTGATATATAGTACATGTACTTTTTTGTTTTCGTATAACAATTTAATAAACATTCATCTTTTATTTTCTTAGTGACTAATATATTCTATAACTTCTCAGTATGTAAATAACATCACTTACTCTCTAATTTTTCCAACAATAAACTAATATACGAGAATCGATATTTATTTTATTTTATTTGTCTTTCTAATCTTTTAACAAATACTCAAAATAAATATATATAATCATTTTTTTCCCTCTATTTATACCTTAGACATATCTATTCCTCTGAATGGTGGTATGTATTCGATACACAGATATATTCTATTACAATTCGACAAATATTCGACATTCTAACACGTAATTTATCATACATAACAAAAAGAAAAAAGAGAAACAACATAAAGATACCGGCGTTCTTTCTTTCTTTTTTTATTAGAAAAACAAAGTTCGAATAACAATAAGTAAATTCGAAAACAACAAAAATAACAAGAAAAATTATCGTTTGCTTTTCTTTGTTGGTGGTGGTGCTCCTGCTGATTTTGATCTTGAAATATTCAAATATTTTTATCGATGAATAAATAATTATTTAATTTTTTTTTACCTTCGTTGTTTTTTATCAAGTGTTAAATCAGTTTTAAACGATGAAGCATCTCGTGATCGTTTTTTCGTTTTCATTTCTATATATGAATTCAAAATAAAATAAAATACTTACATATTTTTCTTAATCTTACCAGTAGGATGACGTGATTGAAATTGTGAAACTTTTTGCATTTCAAATTTTACACGATCATCAGCCTAAAATAATTTCTTATTTATTTGAAATTTCACAAAAAAATTAATTTACTGTTTTTGGAGTTGATTTTGTTTTTTGAATTTCTTCACGTTCTTCTTTTGAAAATTTCTTTTTTTTATTACTATGAGTATCTAAACGTAATTTGTCTTGTTCTTTCATACGTTCATTTCGAGTTTGAAACCATTCACGTTCAGGAGCAGTTATCGAAGCTTTAGCTTGTTTTAATTGTCTTTCAGCTCGATCAATCTAAGAACAAATAAGTCGTTTTTGTCTATAGATAGTAGTCTAGTTTATACTTGTGTTTCACATGATTTAAGCATTTTATCACCATATTCCATTTTAAGAACTTCTTCAATATCAGGTTCAAGTTCTTCAAGTTTATTGCGAAAGATTTGAATAATTTCTTAAGAAAATAAATTTTATTTTATTCGAATATTCGATTTGGTGGCTTACCTTGTGGAATAATACGCATTTTAGCTGGAACTTTACATGTTTTTAAGATATCTTTTAATAAATGTCGTTCATTTTCACCAACAAGTGAAATAGATCGTCCTTTAATAAATAGAATTAATGTAAAAATAAAGATGTACTAATTTCATAGAGTTCTCCATATGTCCCATATTTTGGGAGGATTGTAAGGATAAAATAAAATGAATTCCCGAGCAAAAAAAAACAATACACTATTGGTCAAGTAATCTAATGTAGAAGGTATAGCTCAGGATAATTTTACTAGTAGGTGTCGCCAATACTCGAAGTAGAATGAGATCAATAGCAAGTGTTAATAATTAATTTATTCATTTCTAGTCAAATGGAAAACATATTGATCAACATCTGTATCATCAGTAAACCATTAATTAACATCAAAAAGATTATATAGTAATATTTCAGCTACCATTACCACAATGTCCTAGAGTTCAAGTTATCGAACCAATTAATTGGCGGAAATACCGAAAGGAGTAATCAGATCGTCAGTGATTATTTTTGTTTTAGCCCTTTTACAATGTAGCTACATATGCTGATATTTAAAAGATACTTTGGTCTGATGAAAACACAAGATAATGTCAATGAATAGTATCAATCAAGGATTCATGAAGAAAACAGTACATATCATAACAAAAATATTTATTTTTTTCAATGGCGGATTTAGAGGGGGGCGATCGCCCACCCCTACCTCCCTTCAGAAATTTTTTTGATTTTTTACAGCAAACATGAACGTAAAAATAGGTTTACACTACTTCGATTGGACTCAAAAAATAGGTTTTGGCCAAAATCGTCCCCCCTCCCCGGTACCGTCCCTGCCTACTTAGTTATTGCCCCCCCCCCCCTCCCACTTTCAAAATCCTAGATCCGCCACTGATTTCTTATTCTATTATATTTCATAGAGAAAATCTGACGATGTTTAATTAAGAGTTAAAATTTTATCATACCTGTTTTTCCTGCTCGAGCAGTTCGACCAACTCGATGGATATAATGTTTAAGTGTATTCGGTAAAATAAAATTAATAACCTTGAAAAATAAACAATAGACAAAAATTAATTTCATTGAAAAAATATTTACCGTTTTCACATTATCAATATCAAGACCACGTGCAGCTAAATCTGTTGCAATTAAAATATCAATTTCTTCATTTTTAAATCTTCTTAATGTATCTAATCGCTATAAAATACAAAACAATAATTTCTTCATAGAAATGAAAAATAATTTTTACTTGTGTTTGATTAAGATCACCATGTAATTCACCTATTTTAATTCCAAGTAATCCCAGCATAACATGCATACGATGACATTGTTTTTTTGTTTGTGCAAATACAATAACACGATCATGAAATGTTCGTGTAAGTAAAGCAGCTACAATTGCTTCTCGATCACCTTCACGATGTTCACGAACACGAATAAATTCTTGACGAAGATATGGTGCAACTGATTGATTGTCATCAATAAATAATCGAATAGGACGATTTAATGATACTTGAATAAGATCTTTAATCTAATAAAATATCTTTATAAACAAAAATAAATAAGTTTCGTTTATGTAAATTACTTGATCAGTCATTGTAGCTGAAAAAAGCATTGTTTGACGTGTACGTGAACAATTATTAATAACTTCTTTCATTTGTTCAAAATAATATTCATCTAACATTCTAAAAGAATAATAATTAATAATTATTAAAATTTTTCAAAATTAAATACCGATCAGCTTCATCAAGAACTAATATTTCAATATTTTGTAAAGTAAATGTTGGTGAATTATGGATATGATCGATTAAACGACCAGGTGTAGCAATAACAACATCAGGTTGTAAACGTAATGCTGCTTCCTGAGATTTTAAATCCAAACCACCTAAAAATGATTTTGTAAGAAATTATGAATATAAATAAATGAAAGTATACCAGTTGAAAGACAAGCAGTTATATTATGAGCAAATTGCGTTAATTGACGAAAAACTTGATGAATTTGAACACATAATTCTCGTGTTGGTGCCAAAACAAGTACACGTGTACAAGGTGCAGTTTGATGAGGTTTATAAAGAAGTCGTTCAAGTATAGGCAATGAAAATGCTATTGTCTTTCCTGAAAAAAAAATATATAAACATCAGAAAAATAGATCATCGATTTCATTTGTTTTTCGCATGGTTATAAAGTTTGACGTCAAGTTTTTAAAATTTAAACGTGCTTTTTATCGAATACATGAAGAACTTCTCAAAATATTGATTATACCAATTATCTAGAGAGCTGCGAGTCCATGGTTTTTTAGACCCGAACTCGACCGGGTCGGGTCCAGGTCTGAAAATTTTGTTTTAACTAAGTTCTGGTCCAGGTCCAGGTATCAAAACTTTTACTGACCGGGTCCGGATCGAAAGAGATATGTTATCAACATAATATTTTTTTAAATTTTTATTCAAAAAGTCTTGAATTTATTTATAAAAATAATAGAAAAAATAACAACAAAACTATTTTCGAAGCAATAAATATCAGATTTCAAGTAGAAAATTTACTGAGAGTCTAATAGTACAGTTCGAGTTCAGGCTAGTGCTCATCAGAATCGGGTCCGACTTGGACCCGGACATGGCTTCGGATCCGGGTCCGGGTCCAAAAAATATGGACCCAACGGGCTCTGACCGGGTCTGGGTTGATCCGCAGCTCCTTATAATTATCATTATGAATTCAGATCGATTCTCATCCGTTAAATTTGCATGATTCAATTACCTGATCCTGTAACAGCACATGCACAAACATCTCGACCAGCAAGTGCAATAGGCACAGTAGCTGCTTGAATAGGAGTTGGTGAATGTAGACCCATTGCTGAAAGAGCCTAGAAATATACGAAATTTTTTTATATAATTCTAAATAATTTTGTAATTTACTTTTAATAATGGTCGAGAAATTTTCATTTCAGAAAATACTTGATCAGGACTAAATGCTGGTGAATCTTCAAAGAATTCATCTTGCTATAATCAATGGATTTTTATATTAAAAATAATAATAAAATTTTTTTTTGTTACTTGTTTATTTTTCAACGATTTTTTCTTTTTGGATTCTTTCGTTTTCATTTTATCTGCAACTGGTTCTTGTTCCAATTCCATTTCATAGGATTCATCTTCTAGATGATCTGTTGATGGTTTTTCTTCTTCTACTTCAGATGGTGATTTTGGTTTCTAAATAGAAACAAAAAAGAACATAACAAAAAAGAAGAAACTATTAAAACTCCTACTTTTTTTCTTCGATTTCGAAGTTCAGCTATTCTTTCATCAATATTTGATAATTCTCCTCGTGATTTTAAGTAATCATCACTATTATCTTTTCCTTTTAACATTCTCCTTTCATCCGGATCATCCTAAACAAAAGAAAAATATAAAACAAAAAAAGATAATTTTCCTTACTAGAAAAAATTGAAATTGATCATTAAAATCCAATGCTTTTCCTTTTGTAGCTTGTGCCATTTTATGTGCACGTGGTTTTGATATTAATTCTTCTTCATCATCATCTTCATCCGGTCCATCAAGATCTGGTACATCAACATCATCATCATCAATATCAATTGTAGGTATCAATGCAAGTGGATCATCTACTTGTCGCGACATTCTTAATAATCTACAAACAATAACATATTTTCACATACAATCCGATAGATTAAACTACTTAATAAAAAATAGTTTTGTTTTTTTATTCTATTTACTTCAAAAATCTTTCTTTTCCATATGCTGACTCTCAATATATTGATTATAAATATTATTTTTATCATACATATTTATAAATTAAAACCACAGTTCGAAAATGCGCTCACAGAAAAGAAGAAAAAACAGAAACAACTGATTTCAGATGTACAACATGTATAATTTAGAAAAAAAGAAAAAACAAACAAACGATGAAATTATTTTAAAACAACAATTAGAATTAGTTTAATAAACGATATACATTTCACAATACAATAAATAATTGACCATGAGAATAAATATTAGGAAAAAAAAGAACAAACACCAGTTGGACAATTATGAAAAGAAATCACCGTCGAATTTATTGATACTAAATCTCCTTCATCTGGTGAACCAATAACGTTTAAAATTAAATTGATTTGTTCTATATAATGTTTACCAGGAAATAAAGGTCTTTAACAAAAGAAAATTAGTCAATTATTTATATTTATTTCTATTATTTACTTTCCACCAATCATTTCACCTAGAATACAACCAACGGACCATATATCAATTGGTTTGTAATAACCACGTGCATTAAGCATAATTTCCGGTGCTCGATACCATCGAGTAGCCACCTAGAAATAAATTATTAAAAGATAAAACAAAAAGAATGAGAATTTCTATTTTACATATTCAGTAAGAAGTCCCGAATGATCTTTATTTGGATCAGCAACTCTTGCAAGACCAAAATCACAAATTTTTAAGTCACAATTTGTATTTAACAGTAAATTACTTGGTTTAAGATCACGATGTAAACTAAAGATAAAATAATAAATTTTAATTTTTTGTTTTTGTAGAAAATCTCTTTCAACATACACATTTGCTGAATGAATATATTTTAATCCACGTAATATTTGATATAGAAAATAACAAATATGTTCATCTGTTAAACGTTGATGACGTAATAATTTATAAAGATCACATTCCATAAGACATTGCACGATATAAACATCTTTCATTAGATCAATTGTAGGCGTACGTATAACATCTTGTATATTAATAATATTTTCATGACGAAAACGTGAAAGAATTTTTATTTCACGTAATGTTCGTTGACAAAAACATTGATGTTCAAATGGAGCTATTTTTTTAATTGCAACACGTTGATTATTAACATGATCATAGGCTGATGCAACCATACCTTAAGGAAAAAAGGACGTTATGCTTTTCATAATTGAACATCAATATTAACTTAATCATGAATATAATCTTCCCCATTATAATACTCAAGTTTTTCTACTAGACATATCTTATCAATTAATCTGTATATAAGCCTGAAGCAATTTATATTTTTTATGAAAACGAGACATGTAACAAACAAAAATACATTATGACGTTGAAGAATTCTTATAGCCTGTACTTTAAAGTTATCATTTACTATTTGAACTCTTAATTAATATTATCATTTATAGTTTTAACGAAGTCTATGTATATTTATATAAAGAAAAAGAATAGTCTTACTTACCATATGCACCTTCACCAATAAATTTTAAATCAGTATAACGTGGTCCAACTTCAAAACGTTGTTGTCGAACAATTTCAACAGCTGGTGTTGAAGATGGAATTTGATGAGGTATATTGGTTTTTTCATTATCTACATTCATTTTCATAAGAATATCAATTCTTCGGCATCCAGGTTGCAGAAAATTTTACTTAATAGTATTAACTCTGAAAGAATAATAAAACAAACGTATGATTTAAAAGAACAAATATCATAATGTATTGATCAATAACGGTTAATCAATTATTAAATTCCTCCTCTTTCCTCGCGTTTGAATTCACTCTAAAGAAAATGATGTCATTTACATTATAGACAAACAAAAAAAAAAAAAAGAAAAAGAAAGAAAAAGGAAACTATACTTTTGTCATGTCGACTATATGCTGACGTCAACATGACGTCAATATCTTCGTTTAATAAATAAAAAACTAAATTAACTTTAATAATGTTAGATACACATCTATAGAAGAGTTTTTAACATGTATTAGTTAACAAAAGAAACTGACACATAGTCAATATTTAACTTGGCTTTTATTAGTTTCTATCGTATCGATTATTTCTTGTTTATATATACATATATTTTAACTAACGATTGGATGACATAAAAGTACATTAATCTCCAACTGCGTCGAACTGACAGTTTTTCATCTAGGGTTTGATTTATAGATAAAAAAATATTTTTAACGAAAATAAAGTGCCACTAGTGACATATCTCGTATTTTTTTTCTCAAACGAAATTGACATCATCGATGATAATTGACTACTTAAATAGAATCAACATACATTAGTACAGATTTACCAAGGATGATAAGAATTAAAGATAGGGTTATCTGGTTAAAAATAAATGGGTACATAAACGAAAATATTATTGTGTTTTTCAATGAATTTATTCTATAATTAATATTTCTTTTTTAATGCTTATCTCTTTCATTACTGATATATGTACATACATCAGAATAAAATAAAAAAGCTTATATGACATACCTATATAAGAAAAATGTGTGCTCAATAATTTAAAAAATTCACTATGAATAAAACATCTGAAAATAAATAAGAAGAAGAAGATGAAGAAAAACACACATACATTCAACTATCACCTCTGAAACTTCTTTATATTGAACAACAGTGACGTCCTGTTTTATTTTTTTTTATGTCACATACACATATATATACACAAAAGAATAAAAAGAGTACCAATTAAGACACTCTTTTTCTCTCATTCCTCTTCTTTTCGCTATCATTTGGTCGGTCGCTCGTTTTTTCCTTTCTTTTTTTTTTTTTTACAACGAGTAAGATTTTTTTCGCTGACATACACACACATTACATTTTTTTCCTTATACTATAACCATTGTAAATGCATGCTAATCTAGAAAACATACAATAGAAGAAAAAAGCACTATGTGTATGTATGTAACTAAAAACAACAACTATCACAGCTGTGAATAATAAGAGACAAAATTAAACAACAAAAAAGAAAACGAGACTAATTTCATTAGATAGATATTCATTTATTTTCTTTTTCAATATGAACATATTGATCAAATTATAATGACAATTGATTATTATTTAGTTGATATACAATGCGTTTATAAAAATAATAAACAAATAGAGAATATTTAGTACCGGTAGAAAACAACAATGAAGTAAAGAACGAAAGAAAAAAAAGAAACAAATACAAGGACATTATGGAATCGAGGCTTCGTCTACTTATCAATGTGAGAACGAAAAAGAATGACAATATTAGAATAATCTAGGCATCAATAGTGATGCTTATATATCCAGGGTTTAAACCTATCAAGCGAGAATATTTTACTTCATTAGTCATTCATGCATCCATTAGAGTCTTGATTGATCACAGATAAGAATAAATATTAAAAAAAAAGGGAAAATATTATTTCTTTATATAAATATTCCATTTTTTAATTACGTAAAAAGAATAGATCTATTATCTGATCAAATACCTTTTATTTGTAAAACATATCAATTAGATTACCGAATCAACTTGATTGAGCATATTTTACATTTGATTTGTTACTTAATTGAATTAGTTTTTTTATAGACTGAATGATATTTCATAATGGATGATGTTATTGCTATTATAAGTACTAGTCATTTATATGTTAAGAATACTTTGCTCATATTATAAAAAAATTTAATTATAAAACATCGAAAGAAAAAAAAAACAAGACGAAGATAACACTTAATAGAAGTGGAAGGAATACTTCCGGACACTTTATTTCTTTCCGGTAAAGAAAATAATATTTTTTTTATTTATAAATTTCTCAGACATTTACTTGAAACAAGAACATGTCAAAGAAATTTATGTATTTCAAAAAAAAACATGTGATTTATCTTCATTTGAAGAATAAGTATTTATAACAACGAAGAAAAAAAACATTAGATGAATATTTTTTTCATCTTAATATATTAAAATGATGTCTATTTAACTAGACATGATTAAACATATTGATCTAGTGATGAAATCTATTATATTCACTTCAGTTTTATCATAGATTTCAATAAAGAGGAAATGAGAGACTTTGATATCCGTTATTCGCCTACTCTCTCTGTAGATATGATAATATATTATAATTACTAACTGTCTACATCGTCAGTAGTAGTATTAGTAACGCATAAACTTGCTTGTTTACATAAAACCGACCTATCCTATTTTTACGCTTTGATCTCATACAGAGAATCGACTGATATACGTTATTATCATCTAAAATGGCGTTCTATAATTAGTTATTTTCAATATTTTAATCCTTATTAGATATATCTTATAATACAAAAACGACTTTACTTATAAAGTAGCGATAAAAGAATATTCATTTATTTTTAACAGTGGACTTTCGAACTATAAAATGTCAATAATTTTCTTTTTTGCGTCTCTTTGAATGAAATTCTGTATAAGTCTAAACATAAACATATTACTTGCACAGTTGTAAGATAAACTAATTGAACCAAATTTACAGAAGGTACATGTTTTTTAGTTTAAAGTCGACTTTAAATTAGCATTTTTAATTATTCATTGAAAAAGAAAAAGAAATAATATTTATGTATAATTTCTCATCAATTGAATTAATTTACGAGAATTATTTATATACTTATTTGATTAGTTCAACTAGTTTTAATTCAAAGGATATTTAACGTAGGTGGAAAATAATGAATTTATGTTTTTTTCATATCTTGACTTACATTTCTTATTGTAAACATAGACAAAGAAAACATAAAAGTCTCAGATATATGTATATTGTTAATTTATCTCAAATTTATTAATCATAAGGAGAAAAAATACCGATGTAAAATACTTTCGAAACTACATGAAAATGATTCACTGTTTTGATGTCGTTATCAAGTTTACACCAAGCGTTTTTTTTGTTATTCTGACGCGAATAGGGATATGCAGTGTCGGTTTACTGAGCACCGAATTCCACTGAGAACGATTTTCACTGACACTTATATTGGGTGTTCGGTGCTTACCGTGCTACTGAAAATATCGGTGTCAGTGTTCACCAGACACCGAATATAAGTGTTCGGTGCTCACCGTACCATTGAAAATATCGGTGCCAGTGTTCACTGAACACCGAAGGTATCAGTTTCTAAAATATTCTTGTGTTAAACCTTAGTATTTACAACAATATATCAGTATGTTCACCGAAAAACTGGCACGGTAAGCACCGAATACCGAAAATAAGTGTTCGGTGGACACCGAACTGATATTTTAAGTGTCAGTTTTTCAGTATTTTCACTGACACTGCACATCCCTAGACGCGAAACTTCTCCTATACTTATTTTTGATCAATACAGTCAGATAAAAAGGAAAACTTTTTTAGATATTCATTGATTGTTAAACTACGAATTATTTGTCGATTTAGGAGTACATTCTATACGCAAGTTAAGACAATTCCGAAGAGCACTTAATTTATTTAAAATGCATCTAATAATTAACTTTCTCTTAACATCACCTGGATATGTTTTTGCCAAACAAATTTCTCTTTTCTAAGATTTCTCAACAATAACTTTTTAGCTTCGCGATAGACAGATTAAAAATTCTAAACATAATAATTGTTCTTAAATATCGTTCGTGTCATAACCTTAACAACATACAAGTACAAACTAATCTAAAGTATTTTCTCTTCGTTCTTCAGAAAATTAAGAAAAACTACACTGCCAAATATTATAGATTGGAAAAATAAAACATCCCGTTTTATTTTAAAATCTTTCTATCTAGTTTTTGATTTGTACATAAGAAATATCAAATAATATATGTATACTCACATTTTAATCAGTTGACTATGATTGAGTATAAGAAAATATTTTTTGTGTCGATCATGTGAATATGATTCAATTAAATCGACAATATATACAATGGATTTCTGATTGGTTTTTGCAACTAAAACAAATATGAAAAAAAATGGTAAATTATCATTATCGAATCATATTTTCTTAAAACTACCAAGAATATTTTCACTGTTTTAATATTACTCATCAATCTACTAAAAGTACGTGTTCATATTATTGTCGATTAAATTAATAATTTAACAATCTCTATATAAAAAAGATGATGGTGATCGATCGATAGTAATACAAATTTCTATTCGATAGATTATACTAACCAATCAAATACTGAAGGATATTTTATGAAGGAAGATTCAATAGATGTCTGAAGAATCAAACAAAAAAAGTATTATTTTAGATTAAAAAAATGTCTAAAATTGAATTTATAAGATAGATATACTTTTCCGAAATTATTTCGAATAAATTATAATTAAAACTGTTCATATTTCAGATGGAATTCGCAAGCAATATCATAAATGCATTATCTAATAATAATATACGATTAGTATACTTATGATAACATGCTTGATAATAAAATCATTAAGTATATATATATGTATTTGTATAATGAAAAAAAAGGGAAAGACTTGATTGCTTTTTCAAGCTAACTAAAACGAGTATTAATCACATGTGTAGTAAATAATAAATAGAAGAAAAAATGTTTTTTCTATTATCGTTTTTTTAGTGGCGAATGTTATTAACTTGTTTTGAACGCAAAGGGGAAGGAGCGAGACTTCCGTACTTTCATTGTACTTCCCCTCCTACTCTCATCATACTTCTCCACACTCCAGTCGTGCGTCAAAAGAATTTCAAGTAAATGAAGTCATGTTTTTCCCCTCGGTCACAATCGACTTGACTAGGAAAATTAATTCTATAAATAGAATTATTGAGTACAGACGAATGATTGGATAATTAAAAAAAAATTTATTCACTAAATTTTATATTCAATACACTCAGTGGCGGTTGGTGATCCGGCGACCGCCACCCCCTGATAATTTTTATTTTCTCTAATTCTATCGAATGCATCTTTTTCTTCTTACCTGAAAAAATTAAATCAAATATACTTCACGTCATGTCTTTATATTGACTACTAAATGATGAATAGTTTTTCCGAAAAAGAAAATGTTTTGCATAATTTATTTTCTTCTGTCTTCCACATTCTACATATATATTCTCCGGATATAAACATAAATGACTTTTACATTAGAAAAAAAAACACACACATCGGTAAATTCATTTTTCTAATGTACAAAAAACTATCTTTGGAAGACAAAAACTTAATTGTAATCAAAAGCACCAAAATAGATATTTTTTAGATCATTACAAGAATAAAACGATCTGAGAAAAAATTGAAAATATTATTTATTATTTTGTTTTTGCTTGTTCTAGATAATAAATCGTGCACCGTTTGATTACTATTGATTATTAGAATCAGATGTAATTGTTATTTGTTTTTCCGTTTGTGGTGATTGTAATGTATCAGAATTTTGATGATCATCAATAGAAGATGTATTTAAATCGTTCGAATGATTAACTATTATTTCATTTTGAGATAATGATGAATGATTCTCTTCAACACTAAATAAAAAAAATTAATTATATTTATTTCAATTGACTAAAAATAAACGAACGGTGAAGTAGTATTGCTTTGACAAGAATTATCTAAAGGATTGTTAATTATTGAACTTCCTTCATTGTTCGAAATTGGTTTTGTTGCGTTATTGTTAATCCTTAAAAATAATAATAATGATTATTAGATATTTTCTTAATTATTTACCGAGGTTTTGGCGGTATCACTCGATGTTTATGTTTATGATTACCATTGTATGCCTGAAAAACATGTACAATATAAATCGAAAGGTTTTATCATACTGCTATTAAATAATTCCTTCCTATTACTCTAAAATGAGATCTTAGTGTTCATTATTATAATGCATGCAAATATATTTAATGAAAAATAGGGCAAAGAAGATTTCTAGGAATTATACTATTCAATAACTATTATAGGAAAAAAAGGTAAATAAATATAAAATATTTCCTACTCTTATCAAAGAATTGAGAGGAATGAACTGTAAAATAGAAGATAAATTCCTCCGTGTTATATTTTCAAATATATATATATATATGATTAATTAATATATTACCATTGGTGAATATGAATCCATTGTTGGTGGTATATACCAAAAATTTGTTGGAAAAACATGATGCTAGAAAAAATAAATATTCGTATAAATGATGGAAGGTTTGTTTTGGATATTTACATTTCTATTAACAAATTGTGTTTGCGGATAAAAATTCATATTTATTGGTTGTGGATTTGTGGCAAATGGATGTGTTGATGATAGATTATGTGGATGTTGTAAAATATTATAACTCATAGGTAAATGTTGTTGTTGTTGTTGGTGGTGTTGTAATATTTGTGTGGGATGATAATGAATTGTTGTATGTTGTTGAGGTATATTTCGAAGAAATGATGATTGATTTGTATGACTAGTAGGTATTGATTGAAGATAGACAGGAGCATATCGTTCTTGTGTTGAGATTGGTGAAGATTTCGATGGTATAGATGGTTTTATTATATTATCGCTTGGTGAAACGACAGGTTTTTGCCAGAGACATGCTTTCATTCGAGCCTTAAATGAAGCAAAAGAATTATCTATAAAAATAATGACAAAAAGAAAAGGGTTGTTTTTACCAATATTTTTTGACCATGTATTGAAATATTTTCTCGTGTTAAATATAAAAATGCATTTTGAGCATCATCTTCACTATTAAATGTAACATACCAACAATCTGAATGATCAGATTCTAATACTCGTTCACATCCAATTGCTGATACAGGACAAGATTCATTTATAAATATTTCTAAAATTTCATTTTCTGTTGCATTTAATGGGACATTACGTAATATAATAATACAACGTTTTCGTGTTGGTAAATAAATTTTATCAGATGAACGAACTTTTTTTTCTTCAGTATCAACTTCAACTAACGGTGATTCTAAAAAGAATGAATAAATTAATATTTGTAAAACAATTTCTATAGTTAGAACAGGTATTTCCGGCACACAGTAACATCAATTTTTAATAAGAAAATCTGTCATAGAATGAAAAATATTGTTCGATTTCCGGTAAATTCTTAGTCCCTGAGAGTTTTTAATTTGTATGAAGAAGAAAGATTGATTCTCACAGTACTTCATCTGATTGTATTAATCGATAGTTTATAGAATATAGGCTCTTGTCTATGTAATTAAACTTGACCTTCGAAGAAAATAGTTCAAAGTGTCTTATATATTACATTAAATGTCATCATGATCTATTATTTTATATTAAATGACACCCATAGAAAATAGGTGTGAAATTGTCCATTATTTTTTTTATCAAATCTAAGTGATCTCATCGAAATTATCTATTTAATTGTAAAATACAATCTAAAATTCTTGTATTACCCTTAAGAACATTAGTAATTAATTGTAAATCATGTGTAAGACGTTTAATCAGTTTAAAATTTGCAATCATTGCTATAGGTACATAATTATCAGCATCCATTTGTGATTGTAAATAAATATCATTAATTATATTTTCTCTTTAAAAAATAAATGCAATTATTTCTCTTCAGTTTATTTTAAAAAAAAAATTTACTTTGAAAAATAATATTCTAATTGTTTACGTAATTTTTCTTTTAATTGTTCGGGCGAAATTTGTGATTGTTGAATTTGTTGTTTATCTAAAAAAAGATTTAAGAAATAAATCAAATACGAATTATACTTATTTATTTATACCTGATATTGTTTGATAATTTGTATTGAAACTTGTCGATGACCGATATTGTGTTAGAGAACTATCCATTTCATTATCCATCTAATCAAATATATAAATAATTCATTTTTGAAAATGAATATGGTATCGTGCGAAAAAATTATTTACCTTGGATGAAATAAATAATATTGATGTTGTTGTTGTTGTTGTTGTTGTCTCTGTCTGTCTTTTTTTTTCTCCCTTTTTTTTCTTATTTTTATGGTTCTATCGTCTTCTGCTTATTCTTGTTCTCTTGTTTTTTTTGTCTATCTACTGACGATTCATAAGCTACCATTCAAACGACAAGACTCTCGGTCCTATTTTTGCCATATGATAGAGAACAACAGCAGGAGTATTTTTCCCTACTGATCAATGAGAAAGAAAACCGGTAAAGAAATACTGCCGCTGTTAACAAGGTCGTTTAGACTCTAATATTCTGTATCAACATTGACATTTCTATTTCACATATAAAATATAATTTTTATGAGTATTTAAGTTATGTATAATATAACTATATAAATATACTTCAATCATATCATAATAAAAAGCAAAAGTATCAATAATGATATCAAAATCACAATCATTTTCGATAAAAACAAAAGTCTTGAAGTTTGACAAATATCATGAAAGTTTGTATAGATTAGTTCATTGCTTTGTATCATTTTATTTCAAACAAATTCTTCGTGAATTAAAAAAGAATTACTCCAGAAAAATATGATCATTACAAACAAATTTCCAAAATAAGAATATGCTGAATAACTGCTACACATATACGTTATATATCCTCTTAAATAGAGCTAAGTTTTTTTCTTCTTTAGTGTTATAATCAGATTTCGATGTATATAAATCATAAGTGGATTAAGATGATCCTTGAAAGACTATTATTGTATTTTTATATGATAGTAAGTCAAAGAGAAAGATGTTGAACTTAATGAAAAATGAGAGAAAACAAATATTCTTAGATTTTTTTTTCGTTCATTCTTAAATAAACAACGAAGTTCACCAACTAAATCTATAAAATAAAATAATCTATAAATTCATTTTTATTTGTTAACTAAATCAACCAATCATATATTTAGACCATTTTTTTTACTTACTTCGTCTTCATATAATATATATAGTAGACGAACGTGTTGTTATTTATTATTTTCTTATCGATATATAATACCTGATTAATACATTTTTTTTCAAAAAAATTTATTTAATCAATTATGCCTTCATATGATGATGATTTACCTACGCAAGAAGAAGAGATTCTATTAAAACAACTTGTTGAACATAGTGAAGAACAACAACGAATTCATGCAATTATTGAGGTAAGAAAAATTACAAAATAATTCATAGATAAATATCAAAAATGAAGATTTACGATTGCGATACTTGTGAGGAAGAAATTTACTAAAAATAAATCTAAACAGGAGTTAGAATAGTACATAACTGATATATTGAATTTATTTTTAGGTTAAAAATTTAATAATTGGTTCAAAACGCTGTAAAACAGCATTTTATCGTGTTGGTACAGTTGATACACTTTTTAATTTACTTAAAGAATTATCATCAGTTAATAATACTGAATTACTTATTGAAATAATTGATTGTATATCATCATTTGTTAAATCAAATAATAAAAATATTGTTAATCGTTTAATTGAAATTGGTTGTATTCAACAATTATTTTTCTTATTATCATCAAGAAATGGTTCAATAAATTTATGTGAATCATGTCTTCGATGTTTACGTTCATTTTTTCTTCCAAAATTATTAACAACAATGACATTTTCAAAAGTTGATTATTCAAATCCATTTTTAACACCAATACCATTTGTATTATTATGTGATCAAGATAAACATAAACCTCCATCATTAATAACGCAAACACAAAAATCTTCTTCAGCTATACAACTTACAACTATTGAACAATATTCACCGATTGATATTTTATTTGAAAATTCTCAATCAATTGATATACTTCTACAATCATTATCATTATCGAAATCTACACAATTATCGATTGTAGAAATTCTATGTTGTTTATGTGTTAATAATGAACGACAACAACAATTATTTGATAAAAATTGTATACCAACTATTATGCATCTACTTGTACAAAATATCTATGATAAACAACAAAATAATAATAATAAAATTACTTCTGTCAGGTAAATAAATAGTCTAAATTCTATATCGTACTTACGACGTCAGTAATACTTTCTATAGACACAATTCTACATTAGAGGAATAGTGATAAGTAAAATGATGGGTAGAGGAAAGATGCGGATGGGGTGTGGAAACGAAACGAACCCTTTCAAGCTCATGCGCATCTTTCGAGATCCTAAAATTATGATTCGCATTAATGGCGTTTTCTATTTCCTGAAGTAACTTCACCTTATAACCATTTCTTCATTTTTCGAAACTTCTAGTTCAACCGCTACTTTATTTACTTATATTAAATAAAATTCCTAGTTTTATTTCTTAATATTTTAGTCTTACTAATGAATATATTATTGGTGTTTGTTTAAAATTTTTCTGTTCCTTATGTTACGAAAATCCTTCCATTGCTCAGCATTTACATAGTATAACATATACTGAAACAAATCAAACATTATGTGACATAGTATCAAGTTTATTAACTAAAATCAATCGACCGGTTGTTATATCATATTATGCATCAAAATTTTTTGTTAATCTTTGTAAAACAAAGGTGCTATTAGCTGATGATTCATTTGTTGCTCTTGATTCTTTAACAACATTAATACATTTATGTACAAAATCAATTACAAATAAATGTATTTATTTGTATATTGAATGTCTTGATACACTTATTTATTTACTTAATGGAAATAGTACATTACATCATATAGCTATGTATACAGAACAATTATTAAGTAAATTATTTTTATATATTTTTACACCATCAAAAATTCTTGATGAACATATTGATGATTCCGTACTTGTACAAATACGTTCATCAGCTTTAACATTACTTGCTGTTCTTTCATCACATCATGAAGATATAAAAAAACGTATTGCTGAACAAGAAAGTATGTTATTTATATTTTTATTAATAGATTAGAATTCATAGAGTAGATGAAAACGTAATAGAATACTTATGTTAAGCATCCTAGGAAGAGATGACTTCTAAAATCGTGACATTATTCTTGATGAAACTCTTCAAAAGAAACAATGTATTGGCTTCAATGAAAGTTGGAAAAGTGCATCGAGATCACGAAAGATGCGGATGAGGTTAAAAGGGTTCGTCCTGTTTCCAAACCCTCTCCCGCATCTTTCGTATACCCGATACATCGGACAATATATTACATATATCAAAATTATGATTAATGTTCATTTAATATTCTTATCGTTTGTTTAGATTTAATTTCAACAGCAATTGAGTTTTGTCGTTCATCTAATTCATTACTTCAATTAGCTGCTTTTCGTCTTTTTCATGGTTTATCAAGAAGTGTTCATCAACTTCGTACAACATTTAATGATACAATTTGTGATATTTTACTTGATGCTATTAAATCAAATGATTTATCTCTTGTTAAAATTTCTTCATGTGTAATTAGTAATATTGTTCTGGAATTTTCGACTTGTCGAACGGTAAAACTATCATAGATAAATTTATTTTATTTTTTTATTCGATAAATTTAGAGATTACTTAATGGTGGTATACTTAACATACTTCTTACTCTTCTTACACATGTCGATCATGATTTATGTATAAATAGTATATGGGCTCTACGCAATCTATCATATTTAGCAACACTTAAAATAAAACAAGATATAATCACAGGTAAATAGAATATTAACGTTGATGATACTGATAAGAATTTTATTGTTATGATCGAATAGATTTCTACTAGAATGTGTAATTTGTAAGTTTTTTTAAGATATAGGTAAATATTCAATGTAGAATTACAGGGAAAAGGGTTTTCACTTAAGGTTTGAAGCTTCGATACATAAAATACTATACCAATGAGAAGCCTAGAATCATTCTCTGACTAGTTGTCAAAGTCAAATGTGCTTCTACTTCTATGATTGAATAGTTTATTGACATAGCCGATAATTAATGCAATAAGTTTGAAATATTGAATTCGAGTGCATGTTTGCTACTTCTGACAGGATATCTACTTTGTTGTTTTCGATCGTATTATAGAGAAAATACTATGAAATTCTTGTAATTTAATTTTTTAAAGGATTGACAATCGATCGCATTTATTCATTACTTGAACAATGTACAGATGAACAATTTCTTATATGTTTATTATCGTTATTACGCAATATTTTCGATGAAAAAGATACTGATGCACTTTTACCAATGTTTAATGAAGCAAAATTATTGAATGTAAGGAATAAATCGATTAAATTCTCTTGTTAATTGATTATAATATTTTAGACATTACAACGATTACTTGAGAAAAATAATCCTGAAGAAATTCGTCGTGAATTAAATACATTAATTGATCATCTTAATTCAAATAACAATCCAGTAATCGATTATTTATAGAAAAAGAAATTTTTCTATTCACATATTTTTAGTCTCAACAACGATTATCTTCAGATTCGGTGAATTCATCTTGTCGAACATCACTCTTTCCTGAATGTAAATAAGAATTTGTTTTTTTCGATTATTTCTTATTTTTTTATAAATATATTTAGTTGTTTGTGATGAAATGGATCAATTGGATTGTTCATAAAAATCAATATATGTATGAGAACAATAGGAGATGTGTTTAATCTGCTCACCTATTTATTTGAACTGAATAGTGCATGTTTCTTTTCCTATTTTTTTCTATTTTTTTCCTCAGTCTTTTTGAAAACAAATCAAATGATGATATGCAACAAGAATAAACACAGTTGTCGTTTTCTTATATTTTCAATATAATGTAATCATTTAATAATATCAAGTAACACAAAACATTAATCTACAAGTACTCCAGAGAATGTTTGGTAGTCTTACTGTTGATATTTTTTCAAAAATTATTACTAATAAAAAGAAGTCCTAATGCGAGAATTTTTGGGGACAAAGACAAAACGTACCAGGTGTCCCAAACACCTGGTGATTTGTCCAGGTATTCGGATTCGACTTTTTTTTTTACCATTTGTACTGGGAGTCCGTAAAACATGTTGATCACGAGGACCATAACTTAAAAAAATACAGGTAAATCGGAACAAAATGCTCAACAGTATGTAAAATTTTTTCAGGAAATCGGATGACGGTATGGCTGTGGATGTGTACTATGAGAGAAGAATGACTTATACACCCACACCCTAAAAAAAAGTTGATGCGTTATGTCTCTTTCCCGAATTTTGTATTAACCATTTAACCTCATGTCTAAATTGATTATCAGACACTATAACTATTTCTTCATAATGTCTTGATTATCTTTTGCAAGTTTACAAAAAAAACGTTCTATCTCATCCATTTTGAATACAGTACACTAAGATTCTTATAACGTATGCGTTGTGTCTAGACTTCAGAATTCCAACGATTGTTTATAAAATGACTGAATATACACTCCGTCAATTCCACGAACATTCTTTCTATTATATCGCTAATAAGTGGTTGTAGCTTTGAATTTCTATCGATTAAAAATGTACGTTATCAAATGTATTGAAAGAAAAACTAGTCCATAAATAAATATCTCATAAAAGTTCTTTTGATTAGACACATAAACTTTGCATAAAACATACAGCAATACTATGTGAAATAATGCTTTGTTATTTCTTTAGTTTTAAAGACGTATATAATTTATCTTTAATCTAAACAAAATCAACCACCGTTACTTGTTTTTCGCTATGTAAGCAAGATGCGTCACATGTTTATTTCGTTCTTATATCTAATACGCATCATACATTAAGACATCACATGCTAATCGATAAGGTATCACATGTTTAATTAAATGGTAATTTAAGCGTTTAACTTCTATGCGTGACATATTAGCAATTGACCAATCTTACACATTCTATAGGGAAGCAAGCAAGCAATCATTTGTACAAGCTGATCAAACTTGGTTTTTTTACAAATATTGATTCTATCGCCATCTATGATTACTTAATCTCTTGCGACCTCATTGATATGATTAACTTGGTCATTTTCTAGAATTCTCCAACGAAATATACCAAAGATAACTCTTATCTTTTATATTTTTTTCTTTGTTTTATTTCAAATACTCATATTGAATATAAATCTTAAATTATCCGATTTCTGTCATTGAACTAACACCATAATGAAGGCAAATTTGTCTATGAAATGGCTGATCACATGTGATTAAATTATGTTTTTTTTTTGCGCTGTCTCTATCTTTTTGCATACATTCGTTCTCATATGCATAGAACACCGTCAATGTCCTTTCATCTTCCTAATATTCCGCATCATTGAACATACGTGAGTTATTTCGTATTTAAATCAATATTCCAAACCCTTTCCTTCTTCAAGGATATTTTAACTAAACAAAATACAAAAAAGAAAACTAGAAGACAATGTTTTTTTTAAATGTTTTCTTATGTTTTTGTTTTTCTTTATCATATGAAATATATGAAAAATATATATATGTATATTACATGTTCAAATACATAATAAAAAACTATAGAAATGTTCTTTCTATGACCTTGGCTTCAAGTAACTAAATCTTAGATTGTTTTCGTTCGTTGTTGCTTCGCGCCCTACCGTCAAGAACAGAAAGAGAAGAAAAAAAAAGTTCTTTCTTCCTTCGTATTGTATATATTCATGTTTTCCTTCTGAGTCATTTCTCTCATGATACATCGCCATCACTGCAGTTACGTCGGTATATTATATAAATAGAAACAATTCTGATTACTATAATAGGTCATGAAAGTTCGATGTTTTTTCTAGATTTTCTAAATTCAACTCGTTTACAAATATTATTATTATTATTATTATTTAATCATCGTTTTTTATTTAGTAAGTTTAACATTTCTCATTAAAATGAAATTATAAAAATGTTTCACTCTTATATCTATCTGTAGTACACTCTTTCATTAAATAAAATCAAGCTGCTGCTCGTATACACTTACAAACCGAATAGACGTTGTTCAAATATACATATTCATTGAGCGCCATATGGAACAGCCAGAATCGAATCCAACTTTTTGTACAAATAATTGTGGGTTTTATGGTTCATCACAGTTTGAAGGAATGTGTTCAAAATGTTATCGTGACCATGTCAGTCGTTCATTAACTGCTGGACGAACGAATTCATGTAATAGTATGTTGAATTTATTGTAAAAAAAGAAAACTTGAATAATGAATAAAAACATTTCTTTAGGCTATTATGCTTCTTCCAATACGCCTGTGACATCATCATCTCAAACGCTACTCTCAAACACATCTAACAATGATTTACAACAAATGAGAGATGATCAAGATGAAGTTCTTGGTCGTATGGATGAAGATAATGATCTTCCTCCAATAAATTCAACAGTGAATAAAATGGATGATGATAACAGTGAATCACCTTTGGCACTTGACGAACAATCACCAACAACAAAACAAGATAATGAACAAACTATTGATGAATCATCTACTAGTCTTCTTACTCGTGTCGTATCTGCTCCCACAATGCCAATTGTTATTTCAAGAAATATTGATATACCTGCTAAGAATGATTCAAATATTTCACTTTCAGTTATGGAAACTAGTTCACTAGGTAGAATTATTTTTTTATTGATTAAATATAAGTTTAGATTCTAGGAGCTGAATCAATATCTCCATTGACCGCATCCAGTGTTGATAAAAAACAACGTAGTCGATGTACATGGCCAACATGTAATAAAAGACTTGGATTAACGGGTAAGAATAAATTTCCTTAGAACAAAAAAAAAAACTCCTTGTTTTTCGTTCTTTTTTTAGGCTTCGATTGTCGTTGCGGAGGACAATTCTGTCCACTACATCGTTATGCAAATGAACACAATTGCACATTTGATTATAAAGAACATGGTCAAAATGAAATTCGTAAAAATATGCCTGTTGTACAAGCAGAACGTGTCCGAAGAATTTAAATTAATCAATATGAATATCGAGGCATCATAAGACGTTGTATACTTATTATTTATTTCTAAAAGCGAAAGAGTGTTTCGTTTTTTGTTTGTCTTCTTTCACTTTCGTTTCTGTTCATATAAACAATCCTTCTTTTTCTTTTTTTCTTCTTCTTCTTCTTCTTCTTCTTTTTTCTTTTTGCATATGTAGAAGATGCGTTTCTCAATATCGCTTATTTACCGCGTTGGATTAACCTAAACCATACACGCACTCGTACAGTTTTTCTTTTTTTCCTTCTATATGTGTGTACAAAGATTGAGTGAAGTGTGTGTAACATTCTTTTATAGAAAAAAAAACACGCAAGATGAAACAGAAGATATGTTTACAGAAAAATATTTCAATTAGCTAAGAAAAAACAAAAATCTTTGTTTCTAGATGGATGAATTTGATAATGTTAATATTTTATTTTCCGGTGCTAATTAATAATAATAATAATAACGATAATTTTGAAAATGAAAATAATCCTAATCGAGTATTAAAAGAGAATTTTTATATAGTCATTTAAATTCTTATCATGATAATCGAAATATACAACTAGATGAAATAATATATTCATTTAATTGAAAATAGTTGGAATTATTATTGTAGTAAGTAGTAGCAGACCGCAGCCTTCACATATTTCGAATATTGTTGCTAAAATTGCCTTACAAGGTTATGTAATGTGAAAAGAATGTAATAGTGTGTGAAGTTTAAGTAATAAAAATATATTGTATAAAATTTTCACGTTTTGTCTATCAGAATATCGTAAAATAAGAGATTTTTTTTCCGTGCTCATAACTTTTGAGATGAATTATAAGTTAACAGAATCTGAAAATTCATGATGCGGAAGGAAAAAAATAGTAGTTAAGTTTTGAATATCACGAGCAATTTGTAAATTAATTAATCGACTGATTTACTCTTGCATAATTTAATATGTCTCGTGTATGATTTTAAACGTGAGATGAAAATCATATGTATGGTTTTCGAGAATCTTGCGCGTTTTCTTTTATAGGCAATACTTTGTTGGGATATGTCGACCTGACTTACGTTAATACGTTAGCTAATGATATATTGTTGATGACATTTCTTGTAAGAAGTCGATGATATGGAAAGTTTTAGTACTAAATGACGCCGTCTTTACATGTGAAAAAGCGAAAAATTCCATATAAATAATTATCATAAGACCTTCGAAAATGATAGATAAACTTGACCATGATTTTTATATAAAACGTCGTTTAACAATATACTGAAATAGTCGAAAAATATATTCAACTTTATTCTAATCGGTAAATATTTGTATAAACGAAAATTAAAAAAAAAAATACATTTATTTTTCGTCTGAAGTAATTGTGTTGACTTATGAAATACCTGGTAATAAAATAACATCGATTGAAGTTTATCTTTTTATTCGAAAAATAAAAGTAAATCGTAATTTATAATTTTTTTGTCTACTTGAAAGATCTAATGTTGATATATGTCAACCTTGTGTACGTATTCGTGTTAATACAGATGATGTTAGTCGTTTATCAGATTAGACATTAACAACAGCTAAAAATAAAACAGAATTTGTATGCTTTTTATCATATATCTGACATATACGAAATAATTGCAAATAGTACTGCATCATCAATTTATAGTACAAGTTATACCGGACAACTAATGCAGTTTATATGAATGGTGAAATTCTTTGTATTGATAAATTGCGTGACGACGATTGCATTACAATTGATAAGTCAATACTACAACAAATACTTTCTATTACTAAAGAATACAAAAAGAAAATTATAGAACAAATATTCAGTCATAAGCAAGTATAAGAAAAACTTGAAATTCACAATATAATATTTTAGCAGTAAATAATCGCATCTATGAACGTTGAAATGACATATAATCTTTTGCGAGAGAGTACCCTATAAATTTCAGCTTGAATAGTATTTCGTATTTGTTTCAACCAGGTTCAATTATGAACAAAGCAGGAGATTTGGTACATAGTCATTATTTGAACTGGCATTTCATTCATAGATAAAATTGATAAACACTTTAAGAAAGTTTGTTCCAGTATCCCTTTCATTGATTAATAAATGTGAAACTCATTCAACGGAAAATACTTCTGAAAAATTATGAATTCAAAATATTATTATACGTAAAAAATCAAGTATTTATTAACGGGTACAACTTAAATGACCAGTTTTTTATCCAAAATGATCAGTAATTAAGGCTGTTTTATAAATAAAAAAACTGAAACGGTCAGTAGAATAATTAATAGTGAGTGACTTTTGGATTTGATCAGTAGTTTAATCTTTTTATCAGTAAAATAATGAATTTGTCAGTATTTAAACTAAAATATCAGTAGTTAATGATGTTTGATCAGTGAATCATCGCGTTTATATCAGTTTTCACCGTTCTGTAAATATATTTACTGATCGTAATTACTGACATTCGACATTATTTACTGCTCAGAAATGAATACTACCCTTTATTAACTTGCAGTTGATATGAAAATTCGATAGTATGTTTAGCACCGTTTGTTAACAATGATGATGTTGACAAAGTTTGTCGGTACTTTCATCATCTGACTCGAAAATGTAACTGATAAATTTTTATTTTTTTATTGGAATATAAAAAATATTTCTTAATAAATATTGAAGATTTTAAAACATATGAAGAAATTTCTCGTATTTCAAAATAAGCTCAACATCAATTCATTGTTATTTCGGAATATGTAAAATTTATTCATTGGAAATATTTTTAAAAAAAGATTGGGGGTGTATTTACGCATTAAATAAAAATATGTTGGATGAAAGTCAGTAATATATAATTTAAACTTTGATTTTAGTTTGGTAATTAGAAATTGTTTTTGCAGGTAAACTTGACCTTTTTTATTTAACTATCAGATATATTCTAGGCTGATGACGTTAATATTACTAATTTGAAAAGCAATGCATTTTAAAAGACGTCTATTCGCTTATTAGTGCATACATGCGTGAAATGAACTATCATGTTATAAAACTGGACACAAAACATGATGTACATAGGCATATTTCAATTGTTAATATCAACGTTAGATATACGATTTATATATTTGTGAAATCAAATATAGTTGATCAATGTCAAATCGAGTTTATTTATCAAGTCAAACTACAAAACGAAAATGTCGTTTAAATGGTATTAAATCATCAGAACGTATGCCTAAGAAGGATAAATTACGAAAACAATTTAAAAATCATATTATCTATAGTCATCCACAACTTCCACAAAGAACTGATCTTCGGGATCACATGACTCCAGTTGAGGACCAATCAGACATTGCTAGTTGGTAATTAAAAAAAAGCTCTTTGATTTCAATCATAACAAAACTTTTTTATTTCCTTATATCTTTTTTAGTGTAGCAAATTCTTTTGCTGGTAAGAAGAAATTTAGTTCTCATAATTTCATACATATTTTATTATAGGAGCTTATGAATATTTACTAAAGAAATCTACCGGTTATCATACTGATGTAAGTCGATTATTTATTTACTACAATGCTCGTATTAAAGATGAAGAATCTGATGATATTGATGATTCAGGATGTACTGTAGCAAGTGCTATTGAATCTTTAGAAGAATCTGGTACTTGTCTTGAATCACTTTGGCCATATAAGATGAAACGTGTAAATAAATGTCCTAACGATGATGCTTATTCAGCAGCAGAAAGTCATCGAATTAGTGATGCATTACAACTTAATGTTGATTTATATCAAATGAAATCTTGTCTTGCACAAGGTTTTCCATTTGTATTTGGCTTAGAATTATATGAATCATTTGATAAAGCAAATAAAAAAGGGTATGTTCCAATGCCAAAACCCGAAGCAAAGAATCGAGGATCACATGGAAGGTTTGTTTTGATTTCGATTGAAGAGCAGAAATATTGATTAATTGTTTTGGTATTTTAGTCATGCAATGTTAGCTGTAGGATACAGTGACTGTTCAAAAATATTTATTGTACGAAATTCATGGGGAGCAGAATGGGTAAATAAAGTTTTTTTCTCTTTTAAAAAAATATTTTGATTTATTTTTGACGTTAGGGTGTTAAAGGATACTGCTACATTCCGTATAGTTATATGAGTGATCCTGATTTTTGTTGGGATCCATGGGCTGTTCGCAAATTAGAAACTAATGATATGGGTAAGGAACACTGGGATGATGATGATGATAATGAATATGAAGAGGAGGAAGATGAAGATGATGACGAAGATGATGAAGATGATGACGAAGATGAGGACGATGATGATGAAGAAGATGACGACGAAGATGATGAAGATGAAGATGAATAATATTTTTGATTAGTAGAACAAAAAAACTAATTATATTTTTACTGATTTTGTTAATAAATTTTTACTGTTAGCAATTTTGAACAAATGTATTACCGTTGTCCTATTGTACTATTTATCTATATGAACTGATGAAATCAATAATCGATTTAGAATATATTGAGCATAGGTACTGATTTGTTTACGAAATAAGATATTAAATAATAATTATAGCGTGAATCAGTGAAAAGCAAATAGAAGCTCGTTTTACTTAACCAACAATATCAATGACTCAATTTTAATTTTCTTTGTCGGAAAAGTTCTATCTTTTATGAATAATAAATTTTACTGATTAATCGTTATGAGTACTAATTTAACGACTATAGAAATATAGAACTATATGAGTGCTAAATATCTAATTTAACTTTGATACATTGCATGTTAAAATATAAAAAGATTATTTCTATCTAACATCTTGCGATTTATCAAATGGTGAATTAGTTTTTTATACACGATGGCGCATTATATTTCTAATGTACACGATCAATTGTTATAGCGTGCTTGATTGACCTACTGACTATTATTTGCGAGATTATTTGAAAAATATTGTTTATCAAAACAATCCTCGAATCTTAGCTAGTCTCAAACAATGAACTATGCCAATTCGTGCAAGAAAGTTTGTGCGTTCATGTCCGAAAGACTTCAAAGATGCATCAATGCTAATACACATCAATTCGTACATTTGAATTGGATTACTTTCTAATATCACTATCTGAAGGATGTGAGTGTAGATGTGAGATAATAACAACACCCACACCTTTCAAAATGATCGAGAAGGATTTACACTAGGTAAACTTCAAAGAAAAATATTCAATTCACCATAATCGAAAACATTTCATCGAAACCGCTAAAAATGCTGTTCAAATTTGAATGTAGCGATCGTTACTTATCTTTGTCTTTTCCGCTTTGACAAGCTATTCATAACTGTTTTCTTTTAAAAACGTATAAATTATATACAAATCATCATTTCTGTTGCTAATACAATAAAGATGAAAACATGAGAATCAAAGTTGTGGCAAAAGAAAACGTTCACAGTTCGTTTTATTTCTTAGAGATTCTGTTACTCTCAGACTGATTCTTTGTTTATTTTTTTTTATGATCAATAACCGTGGCAAGAAATACATTCTTCAGATTATCCTATTACACATAATTTCTCTATTATTTTTTATTTTTCCGACAAACAAATAAAGGCGTAAGTCGTCAGCCGATTTTGCTGAAGCCGTTGGACTACACCTCTATAAACAAAGTAGCAAAGAAAAAGCATGTACTTGCCTACATATTCTTTATACACCACGATGAAGTGATGCGTGGTAAGCAAATAAAAATCAAACTTATTAATCCATTTGCATTTGGTATACATTTATATAAATCATTTAATAAAGCAACTACACGTGGTGTTGTACCACAACCAACTGCAGATGAACAAGCACGAGATCAACATGCCAGGTATGATCATATCATAAATCAATAATAATAAACTAAATTTTTTTTAAACTGTAGACATGCAATGTTAGTTGTTGGTTATAGTGATCAATCACAAGCATTTATTGTTCGCAATTCATGGGGAGAAAACTGGGTATAGACTTTTCTTTCTTATATGAGAAGTATTTTAATTGATTATTTTATTGTAGGGTGATAAAGGATATTGCTATATTTCATATAATTATGTAGCTAATTCTGATTTTTGCTTTGATGCGTGGGCTATTCGAGAATATGAAACTAATGATATGGGACATGATAATTGGGATAATGATGATTCTACTGATTATATAAATAGAAATGGAAATGATGACATTAATGATGATGAAGATCACCATGAAATTAGAGAAATTAAAGTAGATGAAAATGACATCAGTGGCGATGATGGCGTCATTGATGATAATGACGGAACTAGTATAACAAGTAGTAGTTCATATAATTGATCAATTAGAGTTGAAGAATTAAAAATGTAGGACAAATAATATTTTTTCTTGTATCATCACTGCCATATCAATAATAAACAATATTATCCTATACGGACATTTATTTATTGATTAACTAATTCATTTTATTTTCATTTTTGATGTGATATATTTTATACTCAATTCAATTACTATATATTCTATCGCATTTCTAAAAAAATATTTCTTTTCATACTCTTTAATAGCTAAGATGACAAATCGATGAAGTATTCGTAATGTAGTGTTCCGGTTAGAAAGGATAGAGTGCATTTACTATTATACTGCGGCACAAAAATGTACTGAAGCGAACGTAAAAATAAACACTAATTATAGAATGTTCTGACAAGTTGTCACTTCATTCAAACATAAAAAGATAACCAACAAATATGTTACAGTTTCATTAGGTGTTTTACCAGATTTACGTAAAAGTACTATCAATTGGAAAAGAAAACAATGTCATTTACACGTTATATAAAGAAAAAACTTAGTATTACAAAATGTTGTCTTCCTAATGTTTTGCCAACAGCACATTTACCTAATACAAAACGGTTTAAAAGATCTTTTCGTCATCATAGACTCTACAAACCTGAACAACTTCCACCAAAAGTCGATCTACGACCCAATATGACTCCAATTGATAATCAATTAAATATTGGTAGCAGGTAAAAACTCTTCAATACAATTTAACTTAATAAAATAGTTCATTTTAGTGTTGCCAACTGTCTTGCTGGTATAGAAGAGTTTTTCTAATGTTTTATCGTACATATTCTTTTTTCTTTAGGAGCTTATGAATATTTAACAAAAAAATCTAACGGTTGCAATACTAATATTAGTCGTTTGTTTATCTATTACAATGCACGAGTCATAGGAAATTACTCATCGACGATTTCTGATACTGGCTGTTCAATGACGTGTGCTATTGAAGCATTAGAAGAGTTTGGTACATGTCTTGAAAGTGTCTGGCCCTATGATATTTCACGTGTGGATATACAACCAGATGATGAAGCATATGAACAGGCTGAAAATCATAAAATAAATGAAGCACTTCACGTTAATATTGATTTAAATGAAATGAAATCATGTCTTGCACAAGGTTTTCCATTTGCATTTGGTTTAAAACTGTATAATTCATTTGATAATGCAGCTAAAAATGGTATCGTATCAATACCAAATAAATTAGAACAAAATCAAAAATCAGATAGAAGGTTTGATATAATTTTTATAATAAGAGTAATGATATAAAGAATTTTAAATTATAGTCATGCACTATTAGCTGTTGGATATAGTGACCGATCCAATGCATTTATTGTTCGAAATTCATGGGGAGAAGATTGGGTATGAATATGATTTATATATAAGAGAAATGTTCCAATTTATAATTTGATTATAGGGTGATAAAGGATATTGTTATATTCCATATGATTATTTAACTAATACTGATTATGCTTTTGATGTATGGACTATTCGAAAAGTATTGAATGATGATTTTGATCGAGAATATTGGCATTTTGATGATATTGTTAATTATTTAAATGCTGATTGTATTGACAATACTGATGAAGAATATTTAAATGATAATGATCGTCAAATAGATTGGGAAGCTTATTATAATCGTCAAAATATTACTAATGTTCTTTGGAATGAATATCGAGATTATCGGGGTATGTTATATTTTTTTCTCTTTCTATTATTATTTTTGTTATATTATAAAAGATGATTCTTCACGATACACTGACGACTATTTTAATGATCGATATCGAAGAGATCGATATGATTTAGAAAATGATCCATATGAACAACATTGTAGAGGTATAGTCTTTCAAAATAAAAACATAACCACAAATCAAAACAAAATATTTAAATTTTAGGATATATCAATAATGGCTTTACCTTGAATAAAAGTTTTCCATCGCCACTTTTTGATCGATACGAAGACGAAGATAATTATTGTAAGTGTTATGGTAGTATTATATCAATACAAGTATTTATTTTAGATAAACCTTCTGATTATGGTCACTTCGAAGACAATCATCGAAATTTTCTATTTTAGACCTTAATCTTTTTTGTACAGAATAATCGATGTATTTTTGTTGTAAATGTATTAAAATAGAAAAAATGTTTGTGAAAGATATTTTTCTATACATATAAATAAATATCAATCATACCGATGAATATAATCGCGAACTATTTTTCATATATTTATGAATATTTCATGACTCAAAGAGAAATGTTCCTGTCGTACCAATAAGTAATTATAAGATGAAAAATCCTTCGTTGTATGAGTATTAACTATGTCAATGGTGATTCATGTTGTTTTTTGTAATGAAAAAAAGAATGAATAGGTTATACTCTTTCCATATGATTAATATACCTTCAAGGAAAGAGAAAAAGATACATTTATTCTATGTTTTTGCTCATTCATATTTTTTAATTGGTCACAAAAAAATCACGAGGCAGCACGGTGGTTTATTCACCTATATAAAAGGAAAGAAAATTTTCTTACCACTATATTAATCGATACATTTTTTCAAAGGATAACTTATTTTTTAATATATTTCTCAAGTTACAATGCCATTAAAAACTTATCTGGTAAATAAAATTCAAGATCAAAAGTTTCGCTTGAATGGTATTTATCGATCACAACGTTTACCAAGAAAAAATAATCTATGTCAAGCTTTTCGTGAACATGTACTTTACTCACCAGAAGAACTTCCACCAAAAGTAGACCTTCGACCCGACATGACGCCAGTTGAAGACCAATCACAAATTGGAAGCTGGTAAAAATATTTCTATTATTTAAATATTTTTATTCATTTCATTTTATTTTTTTTTTAGTACAGCTAATAGTCTTGCTGGTAAAGAAGATTTTTTTTGTTTTATAGTTTATCGTATATATTACCGGAGAAATTAAAATTTTAATCTCTCTTAGGGCAAATTAAAATTCTTTTTTTTCCTGTGATTTTTGTAGGAAAATTCAAGATTTTAATTTCTCCTATAGGGAATTTTAAAATCACCTAAACAGAAATAAATGCATAGTTTCCAGTTAAAAATTTTTAATGATTTGATCAGAATTATTTCGGAAAAATTTTCGATCCTAAATCACAATAATTAAATCATAACTTGATTCGAGTCCTTGTACAGTGAAAATTTTACTAGTTAAAATTTGATTATTCTGTAGCAAACCACAGTTAAGATTGGGTTGATAATTTGGATTTCTGTTGCAGAATAGTCAAACTATAACCAGTAAGATTTTCACTGCACAAGAAATCGAATCAAGTTATGATTTAATTGATTTCAATTCAGATTATTTCTCCAAAATAGTTCTGATCAAATCAATAAAATTTTTAACCGAAAACTATGCATTTATTTCTGTTTAGGAGAAATTAAGATCTTGAACTTTCGTACAAAAATCACAAGAAAAAAAAAATTTTAATTTGTCCTAGGAGAGATTAAAATTTTAATTTCTCCTATAGGGGAGTTTTAAATTCTCCGGAATTTTAAGTTCTCCTGTAACATATATATTCTTTTTTTTCAGGAGCTTATGAATATTTAAACAAGAAAGCTCATGGTACTAATGTTGATGTTAGTCGTTTATTTATTTACTACAACTCACGAGTCAAAGCAGGTTACTCATCAACGATTTCCGATACTGGTTGTTCTATGACTGATACTATTGAAGCATTAGAAGAATTTGGTACATGTCTTGAATCTCTTTGGCCTTATGATAGCTCACGTGTTAATACAAAACCAAATGACAATGCATACCAGCAAGCTTCAAGTCATAAAATAAGTCAAGCACTTCAAGTTAATATTGACTTGAATGAAATGAAATCATGTCTTGCACAAGGCTTTCCATTTGCATTTGGTTTAAGTTTATATACATCATTTGATAAGGCAGCTAAGACTGGTGTTGTACCGATGCCAGATTCATCAGATGCAAGTCGAGACTCAGATGGAAAGTTCGTAGTAGAATTTTTGTAGAAAAAAAAATATTTTGTTATTATTTTTAGTCATGCATTATTGGCTGTTGGGTATAGTGACGAATCACAAGCATTTATTGTTCGAAATTCATGGGGAGCAGATTGGGTATAGAAATGATTCATGTATAAGACAAAATATTTTTATTTATGATTTGATTATAGGGTGATCAAGGATATTGTTATATCCCATATGATTATTTAACTAATACTGATTATGCTTTTGATGCATGGACTGTTCGAAAAATAGCGAATGATGATTTTGGTAAACAAAATTGGCACTTCCGTGATGTTATTAATTATCTTCATCAGAATCCTAATCGTTTTTCTGATGATAACAATGATAATGACGATGATGATAATCATGCTGTTGTAGCAGTCGATGAAAATGATGATGATAATGGTGATGTAAGTTATAATACTAATGACAATACTTCGTGGACTGATAACAACAATTACGAACAAAATACAAATGACTATTCAACCACTGACGACTATTCATACAATAATCAAAATGAATATAATCAAGACAACCAATTCGATGGTAGATTTTTTTTTATATTGAAAAAATAAAAGCTATCTTTTCAATTATGTAGATACTGGTTTTAATTCTGATACAGATTTTTCATATCCGGATGAACAAAGAAATTGTAAGTATTATAATTTATTAATATAAAGATATTAGTTCTTAATAATATATTTGTCCGTATTTAGATCGTGGTTATTCGGATTTCAATTAAATATTCAATCAATATAATCGTATATTTCAAATCAATAAACAATATTTTCTAATCTCCACATTTATTATATTATAATTCTATTTATGAACAAAAAAAGAATCAATACGTGTTTTTTTTATAGAACAAAAATAAATAAATGATGTAGAATGAAACAGACACAGGATATAATGTAAATAATGTATGCTAAATGATTATGTGCTATTCCACGTAGCATAAAAGAGTCTTTGTAAATGATACAATTAGATTTTTTTAAACAGGTATTGAATTTACTGTTAAATATAGGCTATAAGTTAGACATTCAATATCGAACAATTTTGTTGATTATTCTCTGAATTATAGTCTAGATTTTATGAATGCAACCATGTCTCTTACTTGGATCTACAACCAATAATCAATTCATTCATTATAGAATGAAACTATGACGGATCTTGTTTTAAATCAGCATCAGCACGCCTTGAGATTAAAAGAAAACAATTTTTTACATGCTTTTACATTTTTTAAGATATGAAATTAAAACACTCTTATTTCCAAATATCATGATTATTAGGATGAAAGCTTTTTTTAGATTTGATGTTGAACATGTGATTTTTGAACAATATATAAGACATTTAATTGATTGAAATAATGGTGATAAATATATTTTTTTGATAATCGATATAAGAGAAATATCGTTGATAACTACGAAGATGAGCACAATTACATCTTGGTGTATTGAGTATATACATTTTGAAAATATTTGTCATTGAATCAAATGAAATAATTCGAAAATTTCCTTATTTCAATTAAAATCATACAAACAACTATATTAAATATACTGTTAAATTATAAAAGATGATTCTTCACGATACAATGACGACTACTTTAATGATCGATACGAAAATAAGAATAAACATTGCGAATATGGTGTCAACCATCGAAATTTTCTAGTTTAAACATCAATCTTTTTATACAGAACAATTGATATATTAATATTTTCGTGGTACATATCTTTCAAATATCTTCAGGTATAGGTTATGTGAGTGAAAGACAATTTTTGATACGTTTCAATAAACACAAACCATGTTAATGAGTATAAATATTGATTAAAAAACATCGATTACAGAATGTTTTTCAAATATTCAAAAGTAAAGTGTTATTCAACAAAACGATATTCGTATTTTTTTGACTAGGCACCAAATAACACTAAATAATATGGTAATTTATTCATCCATATAGAGAAAACAAAATTTTCTTACCACTATATAAATCTACATTTTTTTCGAAGAATATATATTATTTTTCAATATATTTCTCAAGCCACAATGCCATTGAAAACTTATATAGTAAATAAAACTACAGGTGAAAAATATCGATTAAATGGTGTTTTACCATCGGCTAGTTTGCCGGCAGGCAGCGCTGCTGGTGTAGCTAAAGCTTTCGCTCCACTTATACGTTATCCAGTCGAAGAACTTCCACCAAAAGTTGACCTTCGAAATGATATGACAGAAATTGAAAATCAAGATCCATTAGCACAACAAATTGGAAGCTGGTAAAAATATTTTTATTATCCAAATATTTTTATTCCTTTCATTTTATTTATATTTCAGTACAGCTAATAGTCTTGCTGGTATAGAAGATTTTTTTTTGTTTTATATTTTATCATACATATTCTTTTTTTTAGGAGCTTATGAGTATTTAAACAAGAAAGCTCATGGTACCGACATTAGAGTTAGTCGTTTTTTTATTTATTACAATTCACGAGTCAAGGAGTTCAACACAAGTCAGGTTACTGATACTGGTTGTTACTTAGTAGATGCTATTGAAGCATTGGATGAATTTGGTACATGTCTTGAATCTTTTTGGCCTTATGATACTTCACATGTTAATACAAAACCAACTGACGAAGCATACCAGCAAGCTTCAAGTCATAAAATAAATGATGCACTTAAAGTTAATATTGATTTAAATGAAATGAAATTATGTCTTGCACATGGCTTTCCATTTGCATTTGCTATAAAGTTATTTAATTCATTTCTTAGTGTAAATGAAACTGGTGCTGTACCAATACCAGATCAGGACGATATAGCTAAACAATTGATAGGAATGTTCGTAATAGAATTTTTGTAGAAAAAAATATTTTATTATTATTTTTAGGCATGCATTGTTAGCTGTTGGATATAGTGAAGAATCACAAGCATTTATTGTTTGAAATTCATGGAGTCAAAATTGGGTATAGATATGATTTATGTATAAGAGAAATGTTCTAATTTATGATTTGATTATAGGGTGAGAAAGGATACTGCTATATTCCGTATGCTTATTTGGCTAATCCTGATTATACCGACGAGGCATTCGCTATTCGAAAAGTAGCGAATGATGATTTTGGTCAAGACAATGGGGATTTCACTGATGATACTAATTTTCTTGCTAATATGCCTATGGGATCTTCTAATAATCATACTATCGAACAGTACAATGAGGATGATGAAGATGCTAGTTGTAATGATCATAAAGATAATGTGTCCGGTGATAAAGTTAATGATGAAGATACCAGTTGCAATGCTCCTAAAGATGATGCGTCCGGCGATAAAGATAATAGTGAAGAACCCAGTTGTAATGCTCCTAAAGATGACGCGACCGATGATAAAGTTAATAGTGAAGATGCTAGTTGCAACACTTC